>JAMZAV010003969.1:0-126296 GCA_024449915.1 Sweltsa coloradensis | reverse complement strand
ACACGGACTCGACTAATTAGAATTTTTTTTTTTATATCAAATGCGACGCAATAAGACCTACCCAGTGAAGCGCCCTAGCTTCTTATATCTTGTCCTAGGAAATGATCTGATCAATATGAGTCTTCGTGCATTATATACTAACGGTTGACGTGCCCATAAACTACAGAAACATTTATATTTAAAATTAGATTATGGGTTTAAATATCATTAATAAGAAGCTCGATTTTAATTTACATTGTACTAAAAACGGTTGCATTAAATTTTGTCATTAACTGAATGGTTTGTCCTTACAAACATGTTTGGCATAGATAATTTCTCAGCTAATTGTGTCTTAAGTGATACGGGTTTGAAATGGCGTCTGTAAAGTATAAATCAAATTCAATTCAATACCTAACAATATCACAGACGGCGCAATATGACCCACCCGGTTTAAGCATTCTCATGTAGTTGTAAATTTACAAAACTACAATAATTTTTACAATTTTCATTACATTTTTGTTAATGTACTTTAAAACCAGGCGCGATATGACCTAACGGTTCACGCGCCCTTCATACAGGTGAATTCAAATAAACCAATTAAACTAAACCTAGAAAACAATGTCAAAAAAACACATTAAGTGTCACAATACCCACAGGGGCGCAATAATGACCCACGGGGTTGAAGCATTCTCATGTAGTTGTAAATTTACAAAACTACAATAATTTTTACAATTTTCATTCCATTTTTGTTAATGTACTTTAAACCAGGCGCGATATGACCTAACGGTTCACGCGCCTTTCATACAAGTGAATTTAAATAAACCAATTAAACTTAACCTAGAAAACAATGTTAAAAAAACACATTAAGTGTCACAATATCACAGGTGGCGCAATAATGAACCACGCGGTTGAAGCATTCTCATGTAGTTGTAAATTTCCCAAAACTACAATAATTTTTACAATTTTCATTACATTTTGTTAATGTACTTTAAAACCAGGCGCGATATGACCTAACGGTTCACGCGCCCTTCATACAAGTGAATTTAAATAAACCAATTAAACTAAACCTAGAAAACAATGTTAAAAAACACATTAAGTGTCACAATATCACAGGCGGCGCAATAATGACCCACGCGGTTGAAGCGCCCTACCGTTTCTCACGTCGTTCTCGTTAGATTACTAATGATTATGTTTGATTGAGAGAAAATCAGTTATATGACTGGGTAGGTAGACTCTAAATTTGAATTTATTTATTTATTTATATATCTTAAAATGCGAGAGAAGAGAAAAAGTTCATCTCACATACATCTGATAGTAAATAGACAAAATATCCCCGAAACTAGAGGCGAGCTCTGACGGTCGTCGTCAGGAAGGATTTTTCCCCCTTTCCGTGACGATCTCCCCGCTGACGACTACATTTACAATGACTCCACGAACGATGAAAACACGATGACGACTGCGACGGGAGAACCCCGTTTCCCTCCCCCTTCTAACCCTTCTACCCCCGTCTTGAGAGCTCTGATAATCGTAAAAGGCGATTCAAGAGAAAAAGTCCACCTCTCACACATCAGCTTGTAAGAAGGATATTATTTTACTCCCCAAAACAAGAGGCGAGCTCTGGCAATCGTCGTCGGGAACCTTGCTTCCTTCCCTTGACGACCCCTCAACGACGATGACAATGACACCACGAACGTTGACAAAGACAATTAGTCCGACTTCCATGTTACACCATTAGTACCAATTGTGCACTTTTATATAGCGGTCCAAATTTTTTTATGCGTGTACTTCAACCCCAAATAGTCATTTTTAGACCGGGACCTCATTCGTCTCGCCACTAATTTAGCTATGGCGGCCATCTTTAAAGATGGCGCCAAAGTGTAATAAGACTACCTCATTTCGAAGGAATCCTGGCATGTGGAACCACTTTTTCCATTAAATCGACCATGGGGAACTCAAATATGGCATCAGAATTAGAATTTCGTAAATTTTGAGGCCGTAAATTGAAAATTTTACACATTTTAAGGCAATTTTGTTTCTAAATTTCACTGATTTCTACGACAGCCGATTTGACTGTAATAACATGTGTAGAGACAATATTTTTTTATGTGTGTACTAGACACCACAATAGTCAGTTTTAGGCTGGGAGCCTATACGTTTCTCATTCCATTTCCCTCCATTCCCCTCACATGCGGCTCAATATGACCTGACCGGTTGAAGCGCCCTAGTGTCTAACGACGTTCTTTAATAAAGTTTACCTTTTAAGAGGTGAAGATCCACCCCCTGTGAGAAGTGTGGGGAGATTTTAACTGTTAAGCACATTTTAGTAGAATTTTCTCAACACATGGACGAGAGGAATGATTTCAAACTAAAACCTCATTTAAAAGAAATTTTATCTGATGAATCTGAGAACATAACCAATGTTTTTAAATACCTGAAATCAACACAGCTGTACAATAAGATTTAAAATACATGCCATTATATAAGAGAATACGGGCACTGATAACCTTAGTGTTGTGTGTCCCTTAAACCCTAATAACTAACTAACTTTAATAAAGTTCTTTTCCGTGCCTTGTTTGATGTTGTGCTAGAACAAGATACAATTAGTGTGAGATGGCAGTTTATCGTTCGATCATATCTTGCTTGCATGCTCACTCAAATGGTTAAACTGAATATTAAAAACAATATTGCCAATTAAGTATTGTAAGACAAATATTGACACTATTGTGTGCAGTGCGAAGCGTTCGCGCAATCCTCTTTGAACGCGCCGAGACCCGGCACCTCTAACATTATTTTGGTGAAGGTGCCGGGTAGGAATTTAAAACATATATATGCGAATGTGTTAAACAATATAACATAATTCCTTGGTCCTAGGACTACCTATTCACCTTCCTTGTATGATATGTCTATCCATAAAGACATAGCATCGTACAGGTCCCACTTCTGCGTTGATTTGGCTGCTGAGCCGCTCAGAGGTGGTTTCGTGATAGCCTCCGTTCTCGGGTGTAGCTCGCTGAATAAAACATTCTTGAGTGACCATGTCTGTGTCCCGTGGCTGGTTCTGACCAGCATGAACCCCTCCTCACCATATCCCCTAGAAAATTAGATAAAGTGGAGGTTTATGACCGAGCGGTTGACGCGCCCTAAATTCAAATAAACTCAACTTAAGCATGACAACACAAACGATGACAAAGACGATGGCAACCATGGTGAGAGTACCCCCCTTTCCTTCCCCTACTGAGACTTGTTCTGACCAGCAGTGGGACTTTAAATACCCACTATAAATAGGTGTCATATTGAATGATAAGTTACATAAAAACAATTGCGCACTATTTTCTTGTGCGGCGAACCAAAAACGAGTCAATCAGCAGATAATGTTCAGTATTTAACAGGCGGTGGAAAATTGAAAATGCATTGTTAATGAAACAACATCCAACGCCATCTTTGTCTGTCTTGGTCGCATTTCGCACGTTACAAGTCGTGTTTCATTTCTCTGGACTAAATTAGATTTCATTTTGTAATCGGGAAGAAGATTTAATCAATATTAGTGTTTTGGTTTTAAACGAAGAAGATATGTCTACGTTTGATGTGGTATGTTGGGCAGGATTTCTTAGAGATTAGTAACATCATTGATTTGGTCATCGGTGTAGTCGTCGTCTGGACCTAGTAGGCCTTGGCTGGTTGGTTTTATCATCTGCCATTCAGCAAACCATACTTGGGTTTAACAGTGTTGTACTTTTATCAAGCAACTCCAGGGATTTCAAAACCCAAACACCAAACATCTCTACCCACGCTTACCTCTTTAGCAGGGACAAGATTGCCCTAGGTGTGACACAATATGTGACGTTATGTCTTGCGACTCCAACTCCAGTTTAGTCAACCATATGAGAAACTGTTTTCTTGCGACCACAGCGACCAACATATTACATTTTAGGATTAAAGTATCACGATGTGAGAACCTCCCACCCCACATCTTCTACCACCACTACCCGTGGCTGGTTCTGACCAGCATAGGATTTTTTTTCCCATAGCCTCTAGGTTTCTGTGGCGCATTATCACCTAACGGTGGACCCGTCCTTAATCCAAATAAACGAACCGATCATATGAAGAAGTCGCAGTGACAAACTAACTAAATTTCTCATCTGAAGCAATTTGTTTATTCAAATTTAGTTCACATCAAACAAACAACATCATTCATTTCACATAATTATTTTGTCAGTTGACATTCCTTTCATTTGTATAATGTTTTGTTCTTTTATAAATTATATGAAAACAATACAACCATAAAACACACATTTAAATCATGTAATTAACTTGTAATCTCACAGACGGCGCAACAAGACCCAACCGGTTGAAGCGCCCTAGTTTCTCACGTCGTCGTAGCACGTGATTGTGGTTCATTCTGCGTTGAGATGATCGCTGAAGACCTAATCAATTTCTCTATGAAGACTCAAGTTCCAGGACGATAATATCTGTAAGCCCAGTGTAAAGCGCACGTTCTGAATCTGCTGTGTGAAATGGAACCTGACATTCGAATTGTCCACACACGTCTGACTCACGGATATCTCCTAACAAGAGAAGAGGTTGCTGCTAGATGCGACACACGTGGTGCTTTGCGCATGCTATTTGACTTCTCACAATCATTTGAAGAACTTTAATAATAGAATGGCGACTTACATGCTTACATTTCTCGATGGAAGTCCGTCCCGTCCTGGGCCCGGGGTAGAATAGGCCCAGAGCATGCTCTGCTAATCGTACAAGGTGATCCAAGAGATAAAGTTCACCATGCAAACACCAGCTAGTAAGAAGGGGAGTATATAACTCCTCGAAACTAGAGGCGAGCTCTGGCAATCGTCGTCGGGGACAGCTCCCTCTTCCCTTGACGACCTCCCCGATGACGATGACAATGACACAACGAACGATGACAAAGACGTTGACGACCGCAACGTGAGAAACCCCCCTTCTTCCACTTAACCGTGGCTGGTTCTGACCAGCATGGGCTCCTCCCCCCCCCCCTAGGTTAGAGTGGTGCATTATGACCTAACGGTTGACTTGTCCTTAATCCAAATAACCAAAACGTTGTTTAGCCAAGTTTAATTCACATCCCAAATATTATATTTTAAAATAAATTATATTTATATCAAGTCTTTATTATATTCGTGTATGCCTACATTAATTTTATTTGATATTGGAAAACAATTATAAATTAAATATTTACCTCCAGGTGGCGCAACATGACCATACCGGTTGAAGCGCCCTAGTTTCTCGTGCTCGTGCGATTCTGTGTGATCCACTCACTCGTCCAATTAAGAAAACAATACTTTCATGAAACAAACCATACACTCAGTTTATTACCTTACAATATCACAGGCGGTGCCATACGACCTAACTGTTTGAAGCGCAGCAGTTTCTCATGTGGTCCTTAAGTGTCTTGTGTGCATGAGTCTGTGCATTGGTCAAAATAATTACATACCTCTTACTATGAATAAATCCTGGCAAATATAACACATGTGCCTTCGAAACACGTTCTTTGCACTGAATCTAAACGCACATACACAATACAGGCATAAACATTACAAATCCTTCTTCTGATTGCTCGGCTCGGCTAATAGTATAGTTAGGGGGTTAGGGGATTCAACCTTGCATTTCATTCTAGAAGCAAGCCACTTGGCACAGTTACTTATTAGACCTTATTGATTGATTGAATCGATGGTGCCAAGATGAAATTACCATATTGCACCACTGGCACAGTGGCGGACTGGGGGCCGCCCAGTGACACGTTGTATGTGCGTTTTTATACGTTCGATCAGTCGAACAAGCTGAGAGGGGACTCAAATCATTCGTAAATTTCTCCTTATTTCTATGAAGGTAACGTGGAAATCGTAATTGGCAGAATTTACCTTTTGGAGACAGAAAACGGCAAAAAAGGCTACATTTATTAAATCAAAACCAGCATACTTCAGCCCTGGGAGAGATGGCAATAAGTCTGATATTTAATGAACAAAACACAAAATATAATATTGCGAACACATTAGAATTGGAAGCTTTAGTTTTAAAGATTAAAAAAATGGTAAAAAAAAGGTTCAATAATTATTCAATTTTAGAACCAATTTGGGCTACATGTGTGGAAAGGTGGCAATAATTGGAAAATGTAGCGCACCAAACCAAATATATTGCGGAGGCGCAAGAATTTGAAGTTTCTGGTTTTGAGAAAATTCGATAAAAATGGCACCAATAATTCCAATAATAATCAAATTACCTATTGCCCTGAGAAAGGTCACAATAAATCTCGTATATGAAAGTCACAAAACAAAGAAAAAACTTTGAACAAAAAACACGGTGTTCATCTTTGAGACTAGATTCAAATTATGTATACATTCATTTGCACTTTTCCTCCCACACAACACCTTCAACTCCTTCCATAATCTGCTTGTCTGCTCGTTGACAAATGACAGTAGTATCAATACTTGACTGCACTGCTGCAGGATTTCCATTGCTTCCACAGTGTCACCATGCACGGGAAAGAACCAGGAAGGCAGTCGTCGCCCGCCAAGTGACATGCGCAGCGATGAAGTTTTACCTTTTCTAGAGCCAAGACACCTAAAGTTACGGCTCTACAACTAGATTTTGTACAGCAGAAAAAGCAAGTACAATGGCATCCGTGTCGACAGTTCGAACCATTATGAACTTTAAACCTCTCCAGTGGTCACAGGGTCAAAGACTGGGCATTGACTGCCTATTGAATGAAATCAGGACATCTGTATCCAGGGTGACTCTGTGCAATGCACAATGAACATTTTAAGGCCATCACCAAGGTAGACGTCCTAAACAATGTCCACACGTCCTGCGCGAGCTCCAGAGCCTCCAGCTGACCTGAGATATGGTTGATACACATCCCGTATATATTTTGCGAACGTCTTGCTTGCTTTGGGGGCTTACATTTTGACTACAGCCGCTCCATTAGTCTGCTTGCACAGGTGGGACAGACTGAGCAACTGCACCCTCACAAGCCGTCAAGCACTGAATGATGTTCGACTGCATGGGCCACCCATGCTGATCAAGGAAGGAGTAAATGGCTAGTTTTAGTGTCTGGAGAAATCCTGTAAATCTCCTTCACTGGTCTCACTCTGACATGCACATGTTATAAACAAATTGCTGAAAAGTAAACAGTCATATCTTACTGAGGCAACTTTATTTCCTGTTTTAGTTCTCAGGTCTTTTTTCTTCTGATTACTAAATACCGTAAATTTGTTGCGCTTTATAGGATCTATTAATGCAGCAGAACAATAACTTGCCACTTAATTGTTTCGACTCAATGTTGTAGAACTCCGCACTATCTTCCAAGAACGGATTTCCGTATTTTCCAAACACTGCTTTCAGAGACGACGTTTCTTTGGAACGTTGTGCGTATTGATTTGGTGTCGTGGTGATATCTGATCGGCGTATCTTCTGGATCACCAGATATACCTTGACTAGTTTCAAATTTTTGAACTAAGGAACATATCTGCGAGCTTGCAAGCGTCCACATTTCCTGTGCAGTAGAGTTCTGTGTGAGACCAATGGTTCCACCATCACCTTTGATGTATGCATTTAGCTGTTCATGCGCTAGATCTAGTGCCATCGTGGAGAAGGGCCTTGAGACTCGTGGACGAAGAACGATCCAGAGCAGAATTCTTGTTTTATAGTGGGATGTACTCGTTCTAGCGCCATGTACCTTAGATGGAACGAAAGCCATCTGGCGTAATTGACTGGATCCATAGAACCGTGAAAAAAACATTTGCATAGACTGAAAATACATGTCAACGTTTGACTGCCTAATTGATCGGATAAACTACTGAATTGCCAATTCCAGCTGAAGAGCGAGATCCCAAAATTTAAACGTAATTACAGGAGTGTCAAGAGAACAATGTCCTCTGTTAAATCTAAATACTGTTCATGTGCCTGTTTGTACCAACTAGTGTGCCTGCAATATTATGTATAGGGCCTATATAGCTTTTTAAATATCAAGAATATTATTGCCAACTCTCCCAGGGATCAGTCAAATAGTCTTCGATTTGAAATGTTCTTTTATTGCCGTTTTTTGACTCCAAAGGCGAAATATTGCCGAGTTCGATTAACACGTTGGGGAACATTCAGGGGAACATAACGAATGATTTGAGTCCCCTCTCAGGTTGTTCGACTAATCGAATATTCAAAACGAATATCCAACGTGTCACATGGGCTACATACAAAATGCAAAATTTGGGCCTTTTTGTTATTTTTATTCCCACAGCCAAAAGCTCCTAAATTTACCGACACCGAAACATATCTTTATATTTTGTGCGTCACATAACAGTCATTGCAACCTCTCCCAAGGCTGAGGGGCAGTCGATGTTTGCTTTCACAAACTTCGCCTTTTTTGCCATTTTTTATGTTCACAACTAAAAGCTACCATTTTTAGTGTCCTGCTTTATAAGAACTTATCTCTTGTGTTTAATTATCAAGAATTTGTGTCATATCTCCCAGCGACATCAGCAGTCAATAAGTCTTCGATTTGATTTGAAATGTGCCTTTATTGCCGTTTTTTGCTTCCAAATGGTAAATTCTGCCAAATACGATTTCCACGATACCTTCATAGACATGAGGGGAACATTACGAATGATTTGAGTCCCCTCTCAGCTTGTTCGACTGATCGAACATACAAAAACGTACATACAACGTATCACTGGGCGGCCCCCAGTCCGCCACTGTGCCAGTGGTGCCATATGGTAATTTCATCTTGGCACCATCGATTCAATCAATCAATAAGGTCTAATAAGTAGCTGTGCCAAGTGGCTTGCTTCTAGAATGAAATGCAAGGTTCACCCTATCTGTGTCCCTTAACCCCTAACTAGTAGGCCTAGAGGCCAGATGGACATTATTTGTTACAAAAACTGGAAATTTAATGTTCTTCAACGAAACTTGGGGGATATGTTCACGGCATGTCTCTACGAAAACTCAAGTTCCCAAAGAATCCCACTTGAGGAAAATCAGCCATTTGTAAAAGAATCTCTACCATGAGCCACCATGCATTCTGAGGTCTAGCCTTTTCCCACTGGGACACCGAAGTTAAGCAGCCTCGTGCGTGGTCAGAGGGAGAGTGGGTGACCGCTCTGCGCTGAAACACATGTATACCGCTGGTTAGAGCAGTTGGAGGGTTCGAGAGCTAGTTTAACGGCTTCGTTCTCCTCAACGTCTGTTTGTCAGTCTGCGTTAGTGGAAGAATAGTGGATTTCATTATTCGTTTCAATTATTAATATTAATACGGTGGCTCAATCGGTAGAGCTATGGTACGTTACGCCGGAGGTTCTTGGTTCGAGCCCCAGTCGGGGCAAACTTTTACGACAACTGCTATGAAATGAATCAATAACTATGTCCTTAAAGTGGGCTTATGCCTAAAAACATTATGTTCATACTACCAAACTCATGGGAGATGAGATGTGAATGGATTTATCCATGTGATCTTTCAGATTTGACAGCTACATTGCAGTCTTCTGTTGGATTTATGTCATGGAAGTGAACATTCACAACAAATAGCAGTTATGTAAAGGTTTGTTCTGTTGTCCCGGTGGCTCAATTGGTAGAGCTATGGCACGTTAAGCCGGAGGTTCTGGGTTCGAACTTCAGTCGGGGCAAACTTTTACGACAACTGCTATGAATCAATAACTATGTCCTTAAAGCGGGCTTATGCTTAAAAACCTTAAAGTATTCAAAATATAATTTGTTTGACTAAATTGATTTTCTATAAAAAACATTTTTTTTTGACAAATAATGATTTTTCAATTGAAATGAATACCATAATTTTTAAATTCTTTTCTATTATAAACTTTAAAAAAAATATATATACATAAAGTTCTTAACACACAACAAAATCAATTTATAAAGGTACAATATCAAAGGCGGCGCAGTGTGACCTAAGCGGTTGAAGCGCCTTGGTTTCTTACGTCGTCGTTTTTTATGATACTTATTGGCTATGCAAATGGTGTTCGGCAGTCCGTAATTTGATCACCTTTATTTGATTGCCCCCGTCTGGGCCCGAGGTATAATAATTGGCCCAGAGCATGGCTCTGCTCATCGTACAAGGCGATTCAAGAGAAAACGTCCACCTCGCAAACATCAGCCAGTATGCGAGGAGTATATTACTCTATGAAACTAGAGGCGAGCTCTAGCAACCGTCTTTGGGGACACCTCCCCTTTCCCTTGACGTTCTTTACGAAAACGATGACAATGACACAACGAACGATGACGATGACGATGACAAAGACGATGACGATCGCGAACCCTCGCTACCCGTCCGTAACTGGTTCTGACCAGCTTGGGCCCTCCTCCCCATATCCCCTACATAGGATTTTGTGCCTCATATTATAAAAAAGTTGGCCCATTTGAATCCTTTGCTCTACTACATGGTGCACTAAATGTACACTCAGAAGCATTTGTGCAATCTTTGTGTGACAATGCTGACATTAATGTTCGCACGTTCGATGGTCATGGAACATTTCGTTGTACGGGAACTATGGAGTGTGTTAACACCTGGGGAGAATGTAAACAAGGTCAACTACATTCCCCGTATCTTAGATCCTCTTCTGTCTCACTCAAAGAAGACTCCGGCAAAGTGTCTTTATACACGACAAACAACCCTGGGCTCCGACAAGTGATGAGAGACATCAACAAAGTGGAAATTAATGTTGAGGATCAAGTCCATTTTGCATTAGTATAGGATTCTCTGTGCATCAGTGGCACATGGCTTCAAGCAAATTCAAATCCTGCATTAAATAGATGCATGGCCAATGCTCTGTAACGATTTGCCTCTTATGAAACCAGCAGTGTGATGACACTCGCATTTATTATGAACCCTACAGATCTCAGTATCTCCACAGATCTACATTTTGCCATGGATCAGGGCCATCAACAGAAACACTGCTTTGGAACATTCGACCAGCCGTTGTTTATTATGGCGACAGATATAGTGGCTATCTCGGGAAACGAATATTGTCGTCAGTAGGAGTACGACTTGGATAATTTCATCTCTTGATATCGTTCTTCGGAGCAGTTGGCTACATTATGGCAGGGAGTGGACTCGATGATCTTTTGAGTAGAATTTATCCAAAGTGACTGTTGTTGTGGTTTTGTGTTGTGAAAGTGCGCACTTGTTGTGTGTTGTGCCACATGTTACATGGTCATGCACATGCACGTGCTTTGCGAGCACACTTCCTCACACAAGTCGCCATGGTAACTGTGCTTCTAAACAGTAACAGGGAGTGATAGACGATGACGTAGCAGAGGCTCAGAGTGTCCACAATGTCACCAGAATATGTATTGAAGTATATGGATATATGGATCTATCTGGAGCTAAAAGTACAACATGGATGAAAACCGTTTTTATCTCACAATAGATGTACTTGCTAGCCAAACTGTTGGAGCCAAGTTTGACTTGGTTTGACATAATGAGTTGGATATTGTTCGCTCGTAGATGGTGCTGGCGTCTACAGTGTTGGCTTGGTCTGCTTTAAATTTAATGTCCCACACTGAAAAATCAGTTATGTGACTGAGTGTGTAGACTCTAAATAAGAATTTATTTAATTTATCTTATATATTAAATGAATAATATTCGTCGGGGACCTTGCCCCCTTCTCTTGACGACCTCCCGGCGACGATGACGATGACACAACGAACCGATGACAAAGACGATGACGACCGCGACGTGAGAAACCCCCCTTCCGCCCCTTTACCCGTGGCTGTTTCTGACCAGCATGGGCCCCTTCTCCCACCCCCGTTAGGCTAGAGTGGTGGATTAGTTTCTAACGGTTGACGCGTCCTTAATCCAAATAAACAAAAAATCTATTGCTATTTCTATGATTACCATAACTGTTTTTCTTTTATAAACGTAAAAAAAAAATATTATCCACAGACACACCATAAACTCATTTCAATAACTAACAATGTCACACGCGTCGCAATTTGACCTAACCGATTGAAGCGCCCTAGTTTCTCACGTCGTCTTCGCATCCCGCACAAAAGACGTGTCCCTGCGTCCAAGGTGTGCACCGGGCACACGGGACACCCGGGATCAATCCGAGGTATATTTGTTACTTGCGACCAAATAACCATAACATTAATAGGGAACTGGTCCTGGTTTCAGAAATACATTTTACACATTAAGAATAGGTATGACATGCTTTAATAAATATCCCAATGTACAAAAGTAATAACAAACAACATCCAATAATCTTTGGATGTTCATGAGTGTTGTTTTGAATTACTGCACATAGTAATTTAGGCGTCAGTCAAAAAACATGGGTGCCAGCAAATTTTTGTGGTTAGAAAGGTTAGACAAGGGTCATGTGGCCTGGGGAGTCACAAAGTGCCTCAACTTGCTATGCCTAGTCAAACCTCTTAAAAGCACGTTATAAAACACAAACAAATTAACAAATAATACAGTACGTGATTGACATGTTCTAATACGATCTGGGGCTTAGGAACTATTTTTGTTGTCTAGGGGGGGGGGGGGGGGCTCAGTCCGAAGCTAGAAATGCAACATATAAAATAAAGATAAAATCCATCATAGGTTCGTACTTGCCGATACTGGAGGCGAGCTCTTGCAGTCGTCGTCTTGAAACCTCCTACTCCCATTGATAAAATCCAACAATTGCAAACTAATCAGCCTTTCCAACATGTGAAGTAATCTAACTCATCTATGGGACGGACCCAACATGCTTTGACTGGCAATCAAGGCATGACATCTCGAATATTCATATGATGAGCACGATGTGACAACCCCCACCCCCCGCTCTTTCCTCCCCTAATCCGTGGCCATGGTTCTGACCAGCATTGAACTTTCCTCCCCACATCCCCTCTGCTAGAACGGCGTATTTAAAGTCCTAACGGTTGACGAGCCCTTTATCCAAATCAAATTAAACAAAAATCTTATTTTATAAACTTAAAAACCAATATAATCTCCAAACACTCCATAAACTCATATCATTAACTTACAATATCGCAGGCGGTGCAATATGACCAAACCGGTTGAAGCGCCCTAGTTTCTCACGTGGTCGTCCGTGTTGTACTCTGCCTCGTGGCCGCGGCTTCACTTGGGAGAAAACGCTCTCTCTTCATTCACATCATCCAGCTCGAAGAGAGGACCGTACAACACGTTACCCTTGTCAGGGTCAAATCATTGATTGTGGATCCCTGTTATTCTTCCTGTTTCCCGTGGGATGAGAGGGACCTCGGCCTGGGAAGTGCGTGGTGTGGGGCACGCGTTGCATGCCGGGGTAACTAGCCATCACACTGATTGCTCCCGCCCTGAGCGGGGGGGGGGGGGGGTTATTTTTATTATTAATATTTATATTATTTATTATTAACACGCAAAAAATGCATGTTGAAAATCAACTTATTGAAAGTTCTCAGTAATACATCGTGGGGTGCAGATAGGACTTGCATGTTGAGAATTTACGGATCTCTAGTTTGCTCCAAGATGGACTATGGATGTTTCGTAAACTCTTCAGCAAGTAACACAACCGTTAAACTTCTAGATACTGTCCACGATTTTGGTCTTCGTATTGCTCTTGGTGCATTTCGAACAAGCCCGGTAGTCAGCTTGTATGCCGAGTCAGGTGTGTCCTCATTGTCAGAACGGCGAAACCTCTTGATGGGTACGTACGTAATGAAAATTAAAGCTATGCCTAACCATCCAGCAAATCGTGATATTTTTTATACGAAATAAGTCACACACTTTGATAACAAACCGATGGCAACCCTTCCAACGGGTTAAGGTGTAAACTTTTGTTTAATCTTACAGATTTTAATCTACCAACAGTTTTTAATTTGGTTTTTAGCAATAACCCGCCCTGGTCTACACCAGAGCCGATTATTCTATTCGACCTTTGTCGTTTTGATAAAAAACTCTACTTGCGATACTGTATTTAAAATTAACTTTAGAAAGATTTGCCATGAACGCCAAAGGTTTACTTTGGTATTCACAGATGGCTCCAAAATTGACAAAAGGTTGGAAGTGCCTTTTATTGCTCAACCTTAACTGAACGTTTCAGGCTAAGCGACGTGTTTTCAGTTTTCACTGCAGAGTTATTCGGCATCCGTGAAGCTCTTAAATACATTCTACGCTGTCGTTGTGGAGAATACCTTTTGTGTTCAGATAGTTTAAGTTCACTTCAAGCTATAGAACTCATGTATTCAAGTCATCATTTGGTACAAGACATCCAATTCTATTTAGAAAAACTAACCTCTAAGGGTTATATAATCGAGTTTTGCTGGATACCTGGACACGTGGGCATAGAGGGAAATGAACACGCTGATAGGGCTGCTAAGGAAGCTTCCCAGCGTCGCGACGTTGATTTCAATCTAGTTCCCGTTCCAGATGTCAAGAGTGGATTCAAGCAAAGATTGTTGGATTTGCGACAAGCATCTTGGGATGTGTTGCAAAATAACAAATTGCGTAGTGTGATGCCCACATTGACTAACAAAATTCGTCCACCTACGTCTCGACTCTCACGTAGAGAAGAGGTGGTATTGTCTAGACTTCGTATAGGGCACACACGCCTAACACACGGATATCTCTTAACCAGAGAAAAGGTTATTCCCATATGTGACACATGTGATGAACCTTTAACCGTACATCATATGCTAGCAGAATGTACCAAATATGATGCCTTGCGCATGCAATTTGATCTCTCCCAATCATATGAAGAACTTCTATCATATGATAACGGCGACAAACTTTCCAAATTTCTCATCCAAAGTAATCTATTTAACAAACTTTAAGTAACTTCATACACATTTCTTTCTTTTCTTTATTTTCATTTACATACATAACTTTTATTTTGCTATTACTTTCTTCATCTTCAATTTATTTTGTTATTTATACACTTAGAAAACAATCTAATCATCAAACATACCTGCATTAACTCTTCTAATTTACTTTCATTCACAGGCGGCGCAATATGAACTAACCGGTTGAAGCGCCCTAGTTTCTCACGTGGTCGTCATCTGATCATTTCGTTCGTCACTACGAGGATGTGGGTTCGTGTCCAGTGTAAGGCATGAGATTTAGTGATTGCCCTGCACCCTTACTATCACCACTCATCGTCTCGAACATCAATAATGCAATAAAGTAGAGACGTAAAGCATTTGTTTTATACAACCAAATTAAGTTCAAAACTTCACATCATTAATTGAAATATTTCGTTTTGTAATTAAATAATATTAATTTCAATTAATGTTGTCAAACTATTAACTTAATAATTTCATAATCTTACAAAACAATTGACTATAACAACGGACTCGACTAATTATTGTTTAATATCAAATGCGACGCAATAAGACCTACCCAGTTGAAGCGCCCTAGCTTCTTATATCTTGTCCTAGGAAATGATCTGATCAATATGAGTCTTCGTGCATTATATATACTAACGGTTGACGTGCCCATAAACTACAGAAACATTTATATTTAAAATTAGATTATGGGTTTAAATATCATTAATAAGAAGCTCGATTTTAATTTACATTGTACTAAAAACGGTTGCATTAAATTTTGTCATTAACTGAATGGTTTGTCCTTACAAACATGTTTGGCATAGATAATTTCTCAGCTAATTGTGTCTTAAGTGATACGGGTTTGAAATGGCGTCTGTAAAGTATAAATCAAATTCAATTCAATACCTAACAATATCACAGACGGCGCAATATGACCCAACCGGTTGAAGCATTCTCATGGAGTTGTAAATTTACAAAACTACAATAATTTTTACAATTTTCATTACATTTTTGTTAATGTACTTTAAAACCAGGCGCGATATGACCTAACGGTTCACGCGCCCTTCATACAAGTGAATTTAAATAAACCAATTAAACTAAACCTAGAAAACAATGTTAAAAACACATTAAGTGTCACAATATCACAGGGGCGCAATAATGACCCACGCGGTTGAAGCGCCCTACTGTTTCTCACGTCGTTCTCGTCAGATTACTAATGAGTAGTTTTGATTGAGAGAAAATCAGTTATATGACTGAGTAGGTAGACTCTAAATTTGAATTTATTTATTTATTTATATATCTTAAAATGCGAGAGAAGAGAAAAAGTTCATCTCGCATACATCTGATAGTAAATAGACAAAATATCCCCGAAACTAGAGGCGAGCTCTGACGGTCGTCGTCAGGGAGGACTTCTCCCACTTCCTTGACAACCCCCCGAAGACGACTACAATGACTCCACGATCGATGAAAATACGATGACGACTGCGACGGGAGAATTCCGTTTCCCTCCCCCTTCTAACCCCTCTACCCCCGTCTTGAGAGCTCTGATAATCGTAAAAGGCGATTCAAGAGAAAAAGTCCACCTCTCACACATCAGCTTGTAAGAAGGATATTATTTTACTCCCCAAAACAAGAGGCGAGCTCTGGCAATCGTCGTCGGGAACCTTGCTTCCTTCCCTTGACGACCCCTCAACGACGATGACAATGACACCACGAACGTTGACAAAGACAATTAGTCCGACTTCCATGTTACACCATTAGTACCAATTGTGCACTTTTATATAGCGGTCCAAATTTTTTTATGCGTGTGTTACTCTAGGGATTTCAAAACTTAAACACCAACATCTTATCCACGCTTACCTCTTTAGCAGGGACAAGATTGCCCTAGGTGTGACACAATATGTGACGTTATGTCTTGCGACTCCAACTCCAGCTTAGTCAACCATATGAGAAACTGTTTCTTACGACAACAGCGACCAACGTTTTTCATTTTAGGAATTAAGTTTCACGATGGAGAACTCCCCCCCCCCCTTCCTACCTCCCACTACCCGTGGCTGGTTCTGACCAGCATGGGATTTTCTTCCCAAAGCCTCTTGGTTTCTGCGGCGCATTATCACCTAACGGTGGACGCGTCCTTATTCCAAATAAACAAACCAATCATATGAAGAAGTCGCAGTGACAAACTTACTAAATTTCTCATCCGAAGTAATTTGTTTAACCAAATTATTAAGTTCACATCAAACTTCATAATTCATTCCACACAAATATTTTGTCTGTTGTCATCACTTTCATCTGTATAATTTTCTGTTCTTTTATAAACTATGAAAACAATACATCTATCAAACACACAATGAAATAATTTAATCAACTTGTAATATCACAGACGGCTCAACATAACCTAACCGGTTGAAGCGCCTTAGATTCTCACGTCATCGTGATACCATTTCCCGAAAGCTATTTACTGCTTCATAGACTTTACACAGGAGCTCCCAAATCGATTGTGGTTAGTTCTGCGTTGAGATGATCTCTGAAGACCTAGTCCTCCACAAAAAAAATAGTTAAAAACGGCAGCCAAGTTTTCCCTCAAAAGTCTTCGGCTGTTAATGCTGTAAGATATAGAACTTGAGCTATTCTTTCTTCCTAGTTTTGCATTGGATGGAAGTAAGATACTTTGCCTGTTGACGAGCACCAAGCCAACCATTTTCGTGGTAAACAAGTAACATTTATAAACTCAAAATCATACAAAAAAAATTCTTGGCCATTTAATTTGGTATGCTTAAAACAGTTTACTGTTGTATTGAGAAAAGACAACATAAAATGCATCAGTCAAGTTCATAACGAGAACTCAAACCAGCATGGATATCAAGTTTAATGAAGACTGGGTATAGCACCCTTATCTTTTATAAACTTTGTAAACAATTAATCATGAAACACACATAAACTCATTTCATTAACTTACAATATCACAGGCGGTGCCATATGACCTACCCGGCTGTAGCGCCCTATTTGCTCAGGCAAGTTTTATCTTCCTTCACTAGCACAAGACACATAAGTTTCTTATGTTGGTCGAAATCACCCTTGTTGATTCTGGCGCTATCCGCAGGTGGAATCGTGCCCTGTCTGATTGATCGTCGTTTCTTTAAAATGCCGGTCTCTAGTTGGTCATTGTTCGCCGTCGATGGTGTCGGCGCCTGCAGGGTTGGCTTGGTCTTCTGTGACAAAGTGGGAAAATTAATTTTAAATATTATTTTCCCATGCGTTGAATCATTCAAAAACGATGCGCAGAGACAAACATTGAACCTTGTTAAAAAAGAAGTCACAATAATGAATTAAATTACTTGAACTTTCTGAAGTGAAGATTTTAAATAAATGATTTTCTTTTCAATATACTAGATTGTCAATATCGGGTACTCATGAGACTTTCTTTCTCTTGCCAACACACAACACTAGAACTACGTATACATGAATGTTTAAAATAATTTAAAAGTTTTGACCCCCTCAACATCCAACGCATACAAATACCGAAAGCGATATGACTGAACGGTTGACGCGTCCTTATCCAAATAATCTCAATTGAACCAAATAAAATAAAATTAGAAAAAATGTAAAAATATCCATCAAATTCCTTTAATGACTTACAATATCAAGGCGGCGCAATAAGGACTCACCAGTTTGAAGCGCCCTCCCTCCTGTTTCTCACGTCGTTCTTTATTGTTATTAATAATATAATGAAGTAATAAGTCAATTATGAAAAAATTACTAAAAAATTGAGCGGAGCGTAGCGAGCGTCCCCCACTTGACTCTTATGGCTTTGAATGTCTGTTTTTTTTTTCTGTTACTGCTTCGATACCGGTCGCACCGTTTCTCTGATCGACCCTGAAATTTTGCACACATGTACATACCACCTAGGCAGGTGCTGTATAGTTTTGTGGCAAAATCGTTCAAAAAGTTAAAAAGTTACATTAAAGTTAATCGAAAGTTTTTTTTTAAACTAACGGCGACAAAATTGAGGTGGCTAAATCATTTAGAATGTCCGTCCGATCACGAATATGTTATTTTATTTTGATCCGATAAGAAGTGTAGATGGAAATACATTTAACAAAGTCCCGTTACCATGGCAACGGAAAGTCGCACACAGCTTTTTGGCTCATGATAGCGGTCAAACGGAGGCTCGGTCGATTGAAATTTTGACCATCACAAGATTTGTTCCCGATTGAATGCCATTAGTTTTGTGGCAAAATCGTTCAAAAAGTATAAAGTTACATTAAAGTTAATCTAAAGTTTTTTTAAAAACTAAACGGCGACACAATCTGAGGTAGCAAATCATTTAGAATGTCCGTCCGGTCACGAATATGTTAATTTTATTTTGATCCGATAAGTAGTGTAGATAGAATTACATTTTAACAAAAGTAACGTTACCATGCAACGAAAGTCGCACAAGAATTTGGTCACTAGTACTGCCACCTAGAAGAAATCAAGAGTAAAATAGTTTTCCAAAGAAATGATGTCAAGGTCCTCTAGATGGCGGTGGATTTTATCCATTCTCTCCTATTTTACAAATTTTCAGCTAATCGGTCAAGACCCTTAAAGACTTATTGGTATGTAACATTATGGAATGTCGTTCTCGGGTCGTGTTGCACGTACCGGTGCTCGCTCAACAACGCGTCCAACTGAGCGTTTTCTAGTCATCTAACACAGCATGAACTTATTCAGGATGGCCCTATCTCCCCATATTCCCTAGGCTAGAGTTACGCATTATGACCTAACGGTTGACGCGCCCTTAGTTCAAATCAACTTTTTTAAAGCTCGTTGCCCTTACGAATGATATACAACCCGAAGACAAATCAACAGTGGGTCGACCCCGTCTGGGCACGGGGTAGAATTGGCCCAGAGCATGGCTCTGCTGATCGTAACAGCGATTCAAGAGAAAAAGTCCACCTCGCAAACATCAGCGCCGTTATGAAAATAGCCAATATCCAAATTTTCTGTTAGAATCTTAGAAATCAATTCTTCATCAATTCATTAATTCTCAATCAATTCTTCAATCAAATTATGCCTTGTTCTTGTGAGTTCATTTCTTCTAGAATAGATCAAGAGATTCTCTTCCGTGTTGCCAAAGGCAATAAATATCATCTATGTAAACGTAGCCAACACTTCGGTTTGGAAGGTACTCTTGCCCTCACTTTAACCGTGTGTCTGACAGCATGAGCCCCTCCACCCCATATCCCCTATGCTAGAGTCGTGCATTATGATCTAACGGTTGTCGCGTCCTTAATCCAAATAAACCAAAAAACTAGTTCTGGAGATAGTGGGGAAACCCATGCTTAACTTCTGTCTGTTGGTAACAGTCCCCACTAAAACGTTAATAGCTACACTCGGTACACCGCTACAAAACAACCCGATAAATAAAAATGTCATCAACGGGTAGCGAGACATTCAAAAGTTTTAAAAATAAATCTTGTTTCGCTATTAATATCATCTCCATTATATCAGTTTATTTTTTGAACTTTATAAACAATATAATCATGAAACACGGCATAAACTCATTTAACTTTGAATATCACAGGCGGCACAATATGGCCCAACCGGTTGAAGCGCCCTTGTTTCTCACGTCGTCAATAATGCTGTGATGACTTTAACACCGGTCCTCAGCTTAACCTCCAACGCTTTTGTATAAATCGCCCGCCACCTCACTTGCATCATTCCGAATGTCCTTTCCACAATGCAACGGCCTCTGCTGTGGTGATGGTTGAAGTTGCTCTGATCGGGGTTAATGGTGCCCGAAATGGAGTGACAATACATATGGGGTGCAGACGGGTTTGATACCCCCAGAATAAAATGACATTCGGGAGGATAGGTGCCAGTGCGCCACAAGTAGCTGTGGCGCAGAACCCGCATGTCGTGCACGGACCCAGGAAACCCGGCGTTTATGTCGATAAAGAGCCCTCGGTGGCAACTACACCTTGGAGATTTAACGAGTAGTAAAGTTGGCGGTTGATGTACTGGTCTTGCAGTGCTGTAGGCACAAGTGTTCTCACTTCGCAACCGCCAATTGCGCCTGCAGCACAGCGGAACACTGGACTACCAGAAAGATGTTCAAAACCCAATCCGATGTCGTGCAACTCATCGGGTCTAGGGAGACGTATTTTATCCTTGACTAAGTTAACTGTCTGATCTAAAATGTTGGTGCATATCAGGTGCGTGGTGGACGTGGCCAGTGAAAAGCAATGCGCGACAACGCGAAAACATACGCCTGCGGCCAGCCAGTACAGGAATACCATTGCCTAGAATAAAGTATATTATTAAATTAAAATAGTCACATGCATACAAGTACAAACCAAATAATAATCCCTGTGGCTATTTGACCGTAGCTAAAGTAGGCCTACGTTATTTTGTTAACAAACTTAGGCCTACTTAACTTAAGGCTAAGGTATTTGCTTTCGCTGCAGGCCTATGTAAATTAGCCTTGATGACCTTACAACAGCTGTACGTAATACATTGGAAGAAATATCCCACCCCTGCTTGAGACCTACAACTTTACAAGGTTCTATACGACCATTGAAGTGCCTGCAGTACGGTAGCCTAAGTTTAAATAGCCAGTCCAAATATAATGGTATTATAAGATAGGTCTTCAGTTTGCTAACCTCAAATTCGATAGATCAACCATGGTTTTAGTCTTGTTCGCCTTCAGCTTTTGGCAAAACAAATGTAACGAGTCTGGCGTAAGGGCCTACCTGAAGATGTCGTCGAGTAGTTATAAAATCTCTGTTCATTATAGCTGCCACAATAGGGTCTACAAAATCCATAAAACAGTAATTTACTCTGTTTCGAATCTATAAAATAAAGAATATAAAAAGTTTAATGTCAGATGAGAGAACTCCAGGCCTAGGCCTAGGCCTGGGTCATAACTCATGTAGCGAAATGTTGGTACCCCCACTTAAAATCAGTTCAGTCTACTGTAACTGGGTGAGGCTGCTAATAGACAATACAAAATATGTAGGCTTATATTAAAGAACCAGGCCTTCAATAGGCTTATTACATCGGCAATCTGGCGCCGTCGAGAAATGACCAAGGCATTCCACCTTTGCCTCCTCGACTGTATCAGTTTCTCCGCTCCAGTTTTACCCCATCACTTTCCTCAACCAGTTTTAGCAAGAATATAGCCATACAAAGGCTTTTCCTCACAAAGTCACTAATTCTAATATGCTTTTAAAACACAATTATAATATTCAAAACAAACAACAAGGTTCTATTGACATGATGACATTTCAAGTTTGAAGAATTGTGTCAAGCTCGCGATGTTTGTAACTAGCGCTTGTTAATGAAAAAAATCGATCATCATGCAATTGGTCGATCTATCAACTGTCGAATTTAATCACATGATTCAATATCGATCTCTCGACAGTCGAAAATTACATCTGACGATTAAATAATCGATTACTCGACAGTCGAAATGCATGAAGCAATCTAGTAACAAGACCAGGAATCAGACCAAGAATTAGAACAAGACCAAGTAATGAGACCAAGAACGACCCTTGAACACTATTCGGATAGGTCCTTGGTCGCATTTCGCACTTTTCAAGTCTGTTTCATTTCTCTGGACTAAATTACATTTCATTTTGTAATTCTAGAAGAAGAATTAATCAATATTAGTGTTGGTTACAAACGAAGAAGTTCTGTCCTATGTTTGATGTGGTTTGTTGGGCGTGATTTTATAGTGATTAGTAAACCACCATTGTTTTTGTCATCGGTGAAGTCGTCTAGACATAGGCCCTTGGCTGGTTTGTTTTATCATCTGCCGACAATAGCCTATTCAGCAAACCATACTTATGTTTAACAGTGTTGTACTTTTATCAAGCAACTCAGGGATTTCAAAACCCAAACCACCAACATCTTACCCACGCTTACCTCTTTAGCAGGGACAAGATTGCCTAGGTGTGACACAATATGTGACGTTATGTCTTGCGACTCCAACTCCAGCTTAGTCAAACACATGAGAAACTGTTTTCTTACGACCACAGCGACCAACATATTATATTTTTGGAATAAAGTACCACGATGTGAGAACCCTCCCCACCCCCTTCCTACCTCCCACTACCCGTGGCTGGTTTGGACCAGCATGAGATCTTCTTCCCCATATCCTCCAGGCTTCTGTGGCGCATTATCACCTAACAGTGGACGCGTCCTTAATCTAAATAAACGAACCGATCATATAAAGACGACGCAGTGACAAACTTACAAAAATCTCTTCCGAAGTAATTTGTTAACCAAATTAGTTCACATCAAACATACTTCATCATTCATTCCACATAATATGTTGTCTGCTGTCATCACTTTCATCTCTATAAATTTATGTTCTTTTTATAAACTATGAAAACAATACAACCACAAACACAACATGCAAACATTTAATTAAATTTTAATATCACAGACGGTGCAACATGACCTAACCGGTTGAAGCGCCTAGATTCTCACGTCATCGTAAGTCAATTTTGTCCTGCACAAGTTTCTCAGGTACTTCACTGCTTCATAGACTTGACACATGAGCTCCCCGAGTCGATTGTGGTTCATTCTGCGTTGAGATGATCTCTGAAGACCTAATCAATTTCTCTATGAAGACTCAAGTTCCAGGACGATAATATCTGTAAGCCCAGTGTAAAGCGCACGTTCTGAATCTGCTGTGTGAAATGGAACGTGACATTCGAATTGTCCACACACGTCTGACTCACGGATATCTCCTAACAAGAGGAGAGGTTGCTGCTAGATGCGACACACGTGGTGCTTTGCGCATGCTATTTGACCTCTCACAATCATATGAAGAACTTTTATTGTAGAATGGCGACTAGCTTGCTGATATATCTCAATGGATCTCCGTTGTTTAGACAAGTTCAATACGTTTCCAAAATAATTGATGTTTCATTAAAATTATGTCCATTTAAATATTGTTTTCTGTTTTTATCATAAGCTTAATCTTGTTCATTCATTTCTTACCCCGTTTAGGCCGAAGGTAGAATTGGCCTAGAGCATGACTCTGCAGATCGTTAAATAAAGATTCAATAGAAAAAGTATATCTCTCAAACGTCAGCAAGAAATTAGGATAGTGTAATTACTCCCCGAAATAAGAGGCGAGCTCTGGCTGTCGTCGGCATTGACCCACCTCCTACCATGGACGACCTCCTGACGTTGACAACCAGCATGGGACTTTCCTCCAAACATCCCCTAGGATAGAGTAGCCCATTATGACATTACGGTTGACGCGCCCTTGATACAATTTAACAAATACAAACAAAATAATTAATTTACTTTGATAATAATTTTAAAAAAATATATATTTACATACAATATCAGAGGCGGCGCAATACGTCCTACCCGGTTGGAGCGCTCTGGTTTCTCACGTCGTCGTCTGTCACAATTACACGTTGTGAACTGCAAAATAGTTGTATTCAGCTTTCATAACATGTAATTTAATGTAAATGTAACCCGTCTTGATCCGGGTAAGAACTGGCCCAGAGCATGGCTCTGCTAATCGTACAAGGCGATTCAAGATAAAAAGTCCACCTCTTAAATATCAGCTAGTAAGAGCTAAGTACATTACTCCCCAAAAATTTTTATTTCCCTTTACATTCCCGACAACGACGACAATGACACACGAACTATGACAACGACGATGACGACCGCGGCGATAGAACCCACCCCTTTTCTTCCCGTTTCCGTGGCTGGTTCTGACTAGCATGAGCCTCTCCATCCCATAACCCCTAAGCTGCTGTAGCGCATTTGACCTAATGGTTGACGCGCCATTGATCCAAATTTACTAAACTAAAAAACGTTTTTAAGTTTGTCAGCATGTATTGTATACGCTTCGAAACTGGGTTTAGATTGGTTTAAGTTAAAAACAATTTTTGGGGGTTTGACTTCAAAACTCGTTTTCAAGGCTGTCAAGTATGACTGGCTACCTGATGGTGGACATAAGAAGTCAACCCAATGTAGAGTGCCTGTTCTATGTCCATTCTATATTATTCTAAGGCAACATTAATTTGTACAACGCTCTGGAGAAAATGTGAAATTACTTTTGCGAATGCTACAGTGAACAAAAAACTGATATTTTTATACAGAATATTAAACAAATGCTGTATGTAATAAACACTACTATACACCTTGCTTAAGCATAAGGTCGACGCACCGTTGTTTGCCGTGTCAGAGCTTGCATCTGCTTATCGTACAGAACATAAACAATTGCTATAATATGTAATAATCACTACTATACACCTTGCTTAAGCATAAGGCATCTGCTTATCGAACGGGGGGAGGAAGGTGATAACGTCCCCTCGCAAACATCAGCTAGCTATTGGGGGAGTATATTTCTCCACGAAACGGGGCAGTTCGGGATAGTCGTGGGCGGGCTCTTCTTTTCCCCCCTTGACAATTGAACGGTAACAAACGATGACGCCCCACGCGAGAGAATCCCGCCTTTTTTCCCTCACCACGCTTGTTTTAAAACACTTGGGATTTACCTCTACACCCCATAGTTTAAGAAGACTTATGACCCAATTGGTTGACGCTCTAATCACTGAAATTAAAAAAAAAAAACTCGGGGTTAGGGTTTTAATCATTTAAGTACATCACTTTTAGCAGAAAAAAAAATAAATGCCTTGCGTGCAATTTCGTCTCCCCCAAATATATGAAAAAACTTGTATCGTATGAAAACGGCGACAAATTTTAAAAATTTTCCCATTAAAAATTTTTTTAAAATTTAAAATTAAAATTTACATAAAACCATTTAATTTTGTGTTTTATTAAAAAAAAAAAATTGCTTTAGTTTTGATCATTTTCATCATTTCTTTCCTTTTTTAAATTTTGTAAAAAAAAATATTTAAATCGCAAACACACCATAAACAAATTTTTTAAAAACTTAGAATTACGGCATCACAATATGACGTAACCAGTTGAAGCGCCCAAGTTTCTCACGTCGTTTTGTGTTTCTTCCACTTTCTACTTTTTAGACCTACATTCTTCAGACCCCCTTATCGAACTCCAAGTCAAAACAACATTTACATGTTTCCCATGAATAAATAAGCTGCTTGATTTCTTCATAAATGGATAGCACAGGTTATAACGCTTTCGGATAGAGTTTAAAATAATAATTTTTAATCATTTCCTTTTCTTTATGAACATTGAAAGAATTAAAAACATAAAGCATATAAAATTTATTAACAAAACAATATCCGGGCGACGCAATAAGACTTTCCCTTTTAAACCCCTTTTAGTATCTGTTGAAAAGAAATTGAGTAAAGCACTTGCGGTTGCGGCATGCATACGATGAAAAGGGTCCGGCTGATTCCCGTTACACCAGAAGGTTTTTAATTTCTGATTTGGACTAAATTCATCATTTTTGGGATTAGGAATTTGTAAAACGGTGACCTTGACCGTCTTCAACGGGCCATATAGATCCAAATGTTTTAAATATCACCTTGTTGGGCTCGGGCGCTGTCTGTGGGTACATAAAGTCTAGTTTGAATGATCAGGTTCTCTACTTAAATTGCCGTCCTAGTGGTCATTGCTCGCTCGTCGATTGTTCGGCCCACAGGGTTTGGGCTCGGTCGGCTCAAAATTAATTGTCGCCTACTGAAAATAAAATCTGTACGATTAAGCACTTTTAAAAAAACATTAATTTATTTATTTTATCCCATCTTTAATTATTTAAAAAACGATGCGCAGAACATTTAAAAACCTTTTTCAAAATTGAAGTCAAAATTATAAATTTAAAATTACACTTGATTTTTCTGTAGTGACGATTTTAAATGAATGTTTTTCTGTTCAATGTCTGATGATGAATATTTGGTTCTCATGAGACTTCCCTATTCTTCCCAACACCAACACCAAAGGGTTAAAATATTTTTTTAAAAAACACTTGGAAAAATTTTGGCCCCTCGACTCCGACATGGCTCTGCTAATCTTAAAGACGTTTCAAGAAAAAAAAGTCCCATCTCGCAAACTCGTATACGTGGGGGAGTATTTTCCTCCCCAAAATTAGAAGCGAGCTCGGGAAATGGTCTGGGGACCTTCCCCCCTTCCCTTACATTTTTCCCGTCACGACGCGACAATGCGTCAAGAAAAAGGGAGGACGACCATGACCGCGACGTGAGAATTCCCCCCCCTTCGTCCCCCTCCCGGGGCGGGCTCTGACCGCAGGGCCCGCTCCACCAAAATCATCTGGCTAGAGTAAAGTTTATGTCTTTTGGGTTTAAATTCCCAAAAAAAAAATTCCAAACCAATCTAAGTCTCCCTATTTTTTGTTTTGTTTCGGTTTCCACGGCTTCAGTTGAGTATCGCCCCCCAATTCCTCGCTAAAACCACCAGACGTGAAAGGTTCGTTGATTTGTCCTGTCTCAAACTGTTTTAAAACATTTCTGAACACGGGGGAAACGTGCATAGAACGGGAAGTTTGGATTTGAGTTTTTCTTTCATGTGAAAGGGCAACAAACATTTTAAATTTTATAAATTTAACATAAATTCTCATTTCATTTCTTTTTTTAAAAACCATATAAAAAATGTTCTACTGCTATCACCATCATCTCTATCTTTTTTCATTTCAAAAAGTAAAAAAACAATAACCATAAACACACCAGAAACTTTTAAAAAAAACTTACACATGCTGTGAAAAAAAACCTTCCGGTTAAAGCGCCCTACTTTCTCACGGTGCCCGGATTTTCGTGTCTATGCTTTTGAAAACTTTTGTTGTGTTATTACCTTAAAAACCCCCAAAAACAAACTAGATTCCTGTGTAACAAATTTGCATAATATGCAATGTGATCTTGAGTCGTGTGAAAAGTTTGTTTGAAATTGTCTACAAAGCTCGTAGTCTCTCAATTCCTCACCAGGTAGCGTGGCGAGCGAAAGAAATTTCCGAGTCACTCTAACTTAGCAAAGGTAGTCATACTAGCGTGTGAGCCCTTGAGGGGGAGGCACGGGCTCAATCCCACCCCCGGGAAATCCTACTAAAATTTTTTCCCCGGGTTTTCTTCAGTAGTTAAGCAATGCTGGTGGGAAGCCTCGTAACACCCCTGGGCATTCCCTTATCTTTGGGACAATCCAAAATTTAAACAATCATCTAGCGGGTATCAGGACTAGGGGAGTGTTTCCCAATTAATGAATTGAAAAACCTTCGATCTTTTCCCTAACCCCCCTAATAACTGGTTATTCACTTACACCGGGCCCCCTTACTTAAAAGTGTTTTTCAAAAACGGTAGCGTGAGAGTCGCAAGAAATCCCGTGTTAACTCTACTTCCAGTTTGAACAAGCGCCGTGTATTTTGTTTCGTCTGGTCCTAGTTTGAACATTCAGTTGGGGGTTAGACCTCAGGGTTTAAAGCGCCCTTAAATTAATAAATTTTCATTTTTTTACTTTTAGGATCTTGGACCATATTTTTGGTAACCCTTCCCTCGTTAAGTCCATGTATTTTTCTCAAAAAAGGCTACCCCACTGAAAAGATAAAACCATGAATCGTTCAGTGATTTCATCTACCCATATTTGGATCTTTAATGTGGCGACAAAACTTTCTAATTACCATCTGGGTCCGGGGCAAATTGACCCGAGATGGCTTTGCTAATCGTAAAAAAAGGCGATTCAAGAGAAAAGTCCACCTTGCAAACTCAGATAGTTGAAAGGTAGTATATTATCCCCGAACCTAGAGGCGACTCTGGCAACCCGTGCGCGGACCTTGCCCCCTTTTTTTACGACCCTCGACGAAGATACGACAATTACACCACAAAACGATGACAAAGCAATGACGACCGCGCGTGAGAATCCCCTTCCCCCTTCTCGGGGCTAGTTTGCCAGCACGGGCCCCCCCCCCCCCAAAAACCCTTAGGCTAGAGTGGTCATTATGACCAAAACGGTTGACGCGTCCTTATTTAATAAACAAAAACGATTTTTTTTATAATTCACAAAGAAAAAAATATCTCAAACCCAACAAAAACTATGATGTCATTAATTTTCAATATCACAGGCGCGTAATATCCCCTAACCGGTTGAAGCGCCTAGTCTATGAAGAACATCTATCATGTGATAACTTTAAAAACTTTCTAAATTTCTCACATAGTAATCTATTTAACAAAATTTAATTCACTCATCCATTTTTTAAAATTTATTTATTTTCATTTCATACATACTTTTGTTTTGCTATTACTTTCTCATCAAAAATTTTTTTTGTTATTTATCACTTCGAAAAAAAAAATTTTCAAAAACATCCCTCATTAACAATCTCGTAAACTTCCTTATCGCAGGCGCGCAATATGTCCTAACCGGTTGAAGCGCCCTATTTCTCACGGCGATGCTAGCAAAAGTTAAAAGTTTTTTTCGTTTAGCGGCTCTTCATACGAACAGAAGGTCTGGGGATCCATTCCCTTTTGTATCGAATTTTTTTTTAATTTTTGATTTGGACTGAAGTTCGTCGTTCTTGGCTTATGAATTTGTAAACTTTTGACTTAAGAGGCGTCCTAGCAACGGGTCTAGTAATTATTATGTTGTAATCATTGAAAAAAAAAAATTTCCCCCTCAGTACCCAATCAGTCCAGATATGATTTTCAGTATACTGAAAATTTTCAGAAAAAAAAAAATACTGAAAATCATTTCAATCTGTACTGATTGGGTACTCTTTAAACACAGATATATTTATTTTTTTTTTAAATTTAAATTAAAAACTATGCAAAGAAAATACGTAAAACATTGTTGACTTAAAAGTCACAAAAATTAAAATTACTTGAACTTTTGTAGAAAGGGGTTTTTCAAGGGAAGTCTTTCTGTTCAATATACTAGATTGTCAATACTGGAGCTCATGAGATTTCCCTTTTTCTTGCCAACACACAACACTAGAACCTGATACATAAAGGGTTTTTTAAAATTTTTTAAAACACTTGGTAAAATTAGCCCCCGCCCCCGGCATTGCTCTGCTGTCGTTAAAGGCGTTCAAGAAAATAGTCCCCCTCGCGAACTTCACTGGGAAATGTAAGGGAGTAATTAAACTCGCGAAACTAGAACAGCTTGGCAATCGTCTTGGGGGACCTTGCCCCCTTCCCTTGACGACCCTTTGACGACGATACGACAATGACACCATGACATGCCAAAGACTGAGGGGCCCACGACGTGAGAACCCCCCTTCTTTCCCTTAAACCGTGGGGGTTTTTGCCCAGCATAAGCCCCCCTTCCCGATCCCCTGGGCAGGTGGGCATTATGACCAAAGGGTTGACTCGTCTTTAATCCAAATAACCAAAAATAACAAAATTTTAAATTTACACATCACATTTTTTAAATTATTTTTTTCCCTTTCAAAAAAATGATTTTATGTTGCCATTCTATCATCACCATTTTTTTTCCTTAAACACTTTTAAAAAAATAAATTAAATAAAGAACTGAAGTTACAATTTAATTCACATGATACCCTTTCATTTGACCCTTTTATTTAGCATTTCAAAAAATGACTATTTTTTTTTGCTAAAAACTATCATCACCATCATTTTTTTTGTTTATATAGGCCTACCTTAATTCATCTCATCAATTTCGATACCCAGGGACGCAAGACCCAACCGGGGGAACCCCTATTCTCTCGTCGTCGTCGATGGCGTACTGAAGAAAAGGTTTAAAATATCTGTGCGTTTATCTACGTCAATATCCTTTGAAGAAAATCATATACAAATCTTTTTTTAGTTTTTTTCAGACAAATATTTAATTTTCTGAATTTGTTTTATCATGTATCGTTAATTTGGATTGTTTTTTGTTGTATTGTGGTCCCAAAGAAAAATGCAGTTCTCCAAATTGTTTTCCCAACATAACAAATTTTTCAACCAATCCAACTTTAAAGCTGGCTCTGCTATCGTAAAAGGCGATTCAAAAGAAAAAAATCCCCCACAACATCAGCTAGTAAGAGCGGAGTATCTAAATCCCCAAACTGAGGGGAGCTCTGGCAATCATCGTCGGGGGCCTTTCCCCTTTTCCTTTACGACCCCCCGGGGACGATGCAAAAACACAACGAACGAAGCAAGACGATGACGACCGCGACTGGGAAACCCCCTTCCTCCCCTTTTCCTGCTGGGTTCTGACCCGCTGGGCCCTCCCCCCCACCCCCTTAGGCTAGAGGGTGATTAACTAACGGGTTACGCGTCCCTTAATCCAAATAAACCAAAAAAACCACTTTGGGGGTACGCCCCTGCTAGTGAGAGTTCGCTCCGCCGTGCGTGTGCATTCTACCGGGGAGATGCAGCACTGCCCGATGCACCGGAATCTGACAAGTTAGGCTTCGTAGAGTCAGTAACGAACCCTTCCCCGGGGAGGGGGGTCGCAAACTAGAGCTAGCGCGGGGGGGGATGTCTAGGTTATACCCTGTGTTTTTGTTCAAGTGTTCGTGCAGCTAGGTCTAGTGCACATAAGTGATAGACGGGCTATTTAGTGCGTGCGTGTAACAAGTTTTATCGGGGCAAAAACGAATAAAACGACATTGCTAGTGTTACTGGACTGTGCTATGTTAGTATGCGTCCCTAGGGTTATCGCGGTCCGAAAAAGTTTTTTGTGTTATATCGTTGAATTTCATTGTATGTAAAACTAGGGTTATAGTGACGGTTTATACATTGATGATTTTTGTTTTTTAAAGTCTCATATTAAAGCCTAAGGGGATTGGGACGAGGTGGGATAATGACGATGGGGACGGTTTTCTAAAAATCATAATGTGTATGCGGATACGAAAAACCACGTCCTCGTAGTGCCCTAACGCTTTTGCCAGCCCCTTATCACATGTGCCACCGCGGACGGGGATTATAGATGGCTGGGGAAAGTAATTGCTTTTGGAAATGGACTTGAAAATGATCGATTGACTTAAAGGTAATTTTATTAAAAAGGTGTTGGGGGAGGGGGCGGGGGGGGGGTGGGCAGATTTGGGCTTTGTCAAAGAAAAACAGTGGTGTGTGCTATAGTAAGGGGGGGAGGGCGAAAAGGGGGGGGGGGGGGGGTCATTTCTAGTTTTTTACAAAAACAAAAATAAATAAAAAAATAAATACAAAAATCCCTATTTAGAGTCTACCCTCCCCGGTCCTAGCTGATTTTCAGTGGGGGGCGTAAACCGAGCCCAAGCCAAAACCCCGTAGGCATAACGAAAACGGGGAGTGAGCGAAAAAACCCAAACCCAAAGCGTAACAAGCCGATTCAGAACAATTTAAATGAAATTTTTGCCCCGTTGCTAGGGGGGGCGGCTCAAAGTCCCGTTACAAAATTGCTGGTGGAGACGCGCTCTTTTCTATTGTGCGTAGCGGCGCGGCAACATCGCAAATTTCACGTATTATTAACTCGCTCTCATTTAAACTTGGGATAAGTTGTTGAAAAAATATTTTCTGTAATCTAGTGAAAATATTCAGTGTTCCGTCGTGGGGGGGTTTTAAAAACTTATGTTGGGCTCGTCGGGGATACGGTAGAGCAAAGTTTTTAAGACGGGTTATTTTCCTAGGCCACGTGACCAAATGTTTTCGTCGTGTGGTTTTTAAAAATTTTGTTGGGCTCGTCGGGAGATACGGTAAGCAATGTTCGAAGAGGGGTTTTATCCTTTGCCAAGTGACCAAGTTGACCGGGGGCTTTCCCGCGACGCTACTTATTCCCTATTTTAAGGGTTTGCCGCGCCACGATGTTTTTTCATGTTCCAAAGTTTGTGTGGCTCGTTGGTCTTGTTTTTAGCGTTCTGCTTCCAAAGCAGAAGGTCCCGGGTTTGATTTCCCTCAAAATCAGAATTTTTTTAAATTTGATTTAGACTTTATCCTCAGTTCTTGTTGGAGTTTGATAAGGGGGACTTTGGGGCGTATAGCAAAGAAGCACATAATAAATTCAGAGTTGTTCGCAATGGCCTTGTTGATTCGGCCCTCGATCCGCGGGTTTTTTGCACGTCCAACCCCTGATTGCTATTTTTCCTATTAAAATAGAAGTACAGCAAAGGGGGATTTCAACAGAGAAGAAAAAGGCACAGCAAGCTGTTGGGTTTTCATCTAAAGTGGACTTACGGGAAATTGGTCCACAGGTACCAAAATTTCCCCCCCCTCTTTAACCCCCCCCTTCCCGGGCCCCGGGGAGTGGGCAAGAGGTGATCGTATCTTTTGTAAAAGTCGCTCGACCCTTCTATTGATGGTCTCGAAACCCTCCAATTAAATTATTTCGCTTTAATGAGTTAAAACCTTCCTTCCTTTTATTTCGTAAACTGTGTAATTTACCCTTTTAAAAAGCCCTTTATTTTTGAAGATTTTTTGCTTAAATGTTTTACTGAAATAAAACAACACGAAAATGTTTTTTGAATGCTAAAAAAAGTTGAAAAATAAAAAACTTTACAGTAAATAAAAACATACTTTTTCATCAAAAAGCAAAATATTTTGTAAAAATTGTTAAATCTCAAACAAATTTTTTTCGTTTAAAAAAAAATTTTTCGTGTTGATTTTATTTTTAGGGAAACACTAAAGTTAATTTTTACATTTAAGAAATTTAAAGGTAAAAAAACAATTTAGTAATGAAAAAAAAATTTAAATTTTTCTCTATTCAAAGGGTTTTGAGCCCCAATAGAAGGGGCAGGGTAAGTAAGTCAAATCTTGTCACTCGCCCGTCCGAGGAAGGTGGTGGGGTAAAAAGAGGAGGGAAAATCCTGGTCCCGCGGGCCAATCTTCCCGTGAAGTCCCATTTTCCGGATCTCATATGGAAAAAGAAGTACCAAAAAAAGTGCAAAGGGTTTCCCTCTTCAGACCTACTTTGTTCCAATACTGACAATTCGCGAGATTTGGGAAAATGACAGCAGTGGAGGAAACTTTTTGCAGGCTGTAGATATTTAAGTTTTTTAGAAACATTTGGGTAAGACTAGATGGGACCCAATACGGAAAGAGGATATCCGAGATCAATGGGTGAGGAATTTAAAGGAGCGAATGGAGAGAGGATTAAATTGTTCGGACATGTCAAGAGAAGGAAAGTCAAAATTACCGAGAAGGATTGGGGGAAATTTAAAAAACCAGGTAGGAAACAAAGGGACAGCCACGACAAAAAATGGCAGAATGTGTGAGAAAAGATGTAGAACGCGGGGGGGAGAGTGGATGTGGTGGAAAAGAGGATAGTGGCGGACAGAAGAAGATGGGGGGCCTATCTTCAAAGCCGACCCAAACCGGTTGGACTGGCAACAGATAAGAGAGATCTTTGGTTGGTTATCTCCTACTCTCGATTGCGTCGGGGCCCACAGGGTTGGCTGGTCGCTTTGATTTAAAGTCCCTTATGAAAACGTTTTAAACTGAGTGGGTAGACTCTAAATACAATTTTTTTTATTTATTTAACACATTTTGAATGGTTAATCCTCTTCCTCTTCAATGTCTCAGGGAAAATTTTACACGCAGATATCATTCTACAATCATCACCTCATTTCTTTTTTATATATAAAATTTGAAAAAAAATATAAACATCCCCTTTCCCGTGGCTGGTTCGACCAGCATGGGCTCCCCCCCCCCCCCCCCTAGGTTTGAGGGTGCATTATCCTTCCGGTTGACCGTCTTTTTAAACCAAATAAACCATCAAAAACACCATTAACTTTTCTTAACTTACAAAATCCAGTCGGGGGGGGGTAACCCCAATTGGTTGAAGCGCCCCCGTATCTCACGTCGTCGTTGGTTTTCTGTGCTTCAAAATGTACACACTTTTGGGAAGTTTTTTATATTTTTTTTTTTGACCTTGGTTTTGTTCGTGTGTTTGTGTTTATTGAAAATTTCATTTGAGGCCTTATAATTTTTCTTTAAATTTACATCAAATGTTTTCTATGGTATTCACAGTAGCTCCAAAATTGACAACAAAGGTTGCAAGTGCCTTTTTTTCTCCCCTTAAACAAACGTTTTAGGGTAACGCGTGTGTTCAGTTTTCATGAGAGTTTTTTCGCCCTTCGTGAAGCTCTAAATACATTCTACGTTGTCGTTGTGGAGAAAAACCTTTTTTGTTCAGATTGCTTAATTCACTTCAAGCATAAAAAACATGTGTTAGTCATAATTTAGTACAAGACACCAAAATTTTATTTTGAAAAAAAATACACTCTAAGGGTTTTTTCTAAAAAGTTTTGCTGGGTACCTGGACACGTGGGGTAGAGGGAAATGAACACGCGATCGGGCTGCTAAGGAACTTCCCGCGTCGCGACGTTATTTCAATCTTTTCCCCTTCCCGATTTCAAAGTGGTTCAAAACAAAAATTGTTTATTTGCGACAAAACTCTTGGGGTGTGTTTTCAAAAATTACAATTGCGTGTGATGTAACTGTCAAAAAAAAATTTTCCACCTACGTTCGACTCTCACGTAGAGAAGAGGGGGTATTTTTTTAAATTTGTATGCCCCACACGTCTAACCCCCGGTATCCTTAAACCCGCGAAAAAAGGGTTTTTCCCCTATGTGACCATATCATCATCTATTTACATCCTTTAAAATTTTTTTATTTTCATTCAATAAATAACTTTTGGTTGCTTTTTTTTCTCATCCTAATCCATCTTTTATTTTGTAATTTATATACATTACAAACAATCTAATCATCAAACTCATTATTAACACATCTCATCAACTTTCAGTGTCACAGGCGGCGCAAAATGCCCAACCGGGTTTGGGGCCAAAATTTCTTCTTTGTCAGCGAGTATGATGCTTGAATTGTATTTTAAAATATCCCGCCCTTCAAGCATCTGCTTGGTAATATGTTTCACGCAGTTAGTGTTGAGTCCTTGGTATAAGTGTGACGCCGGAAGACTTTCAACAGATCTGGGCCCAACAAGTTAAACACTACGCACTGATGCCTTTCGGGAAAACATACTTCTGTTGAGAAATGATGTATCATATCAATTACTCGTGGCCTGTATGCAGGGCGTCCAGTGGCAAGTTTTTTTTAGACTTTTAGCAACTTGTATGTCACGTGAATATCGTACTTTTATGATTTTTTTCGATTTTAATTACGATATTTTCGTGATATTTGGCCCGCGACCGTACAAACGGCTACTCTGCTTTGATTAAACTTAATGTGAACGTTTGAAATCACTAAACTAAGATGTGTTATGATTGATTTAAGGGACAATCGAAGAAATATTTCTCATTAAAATCGCACTTTTAGGGCAACGGCAGTCAACCATGAAAGCTCATCCATCAGCGCGACTGGGAAAAGCGTTAGCGAAGCGACCTAGTCATACATGTTTTATTCCGATTGGTTTGCTACCTATAATGCTTCCGTCTTCCACTTTCCACGTCAGTTTATTAACAGCGATGAATACAAACTAATGCACTGAATGCTGTCATGCTAGGATAAAAATATGATTGACGAAGAAAATGGCCAAATTTTTAAATTTATTTTAGTACAGAGATGTGATTTGTTGCTTAATACACAAACCTACATATTCGAAACACAATTAATAAATTCACCGTCACGTTTACTATACTTAAAAATATTATCACAACAATATACCAACCTCCGTCATATTAACTCGATGTATAGTGAAGAAATAAAAATCAAATAGCTAGTATCCGGCACCTCCACCAACGATGCTATTCTTATGGAGTTAAAACTTTTCTTACTCTACCCGGCGCCTCCACCAACCCTCCTCCCCATATCCCCTAGGCTAGAGTGATGCATTATGACCTAACGGATGACGCGTCCTTATTCCAAATAAACCAATTTTTTTTTAAAAATCTTACAAAACAATTGAACACAAGAACGGACTCTATTTATTGACTTACACTAGCAAATATGTTGCAAAATGACCCAACCGGTTGACGCGCCCTATATCCTGATCATTTCGTGATTTTATACGCTGATAATTAGATCACACACATAACAAAAACTTGTAGAAATACAGCCAAACCTTACACACTCAAAAGGAATGAGATCTAAAAAAAGGGTTCTATCACTCTCTGAGGTTTGGCTGTATTTCTACAAGTTTTTGTTATGTGTGTGATCTCATTACTTTTTCAAGTTCCATTTCAAAATTATTTGCTAAAATATAATATTTTTATCAAAGTTGATTTAAATTGTATGGTATATTAGCAGTAACAATATAGGATGTAAAATATCTAGACCCGGATTCATGTACATCCTGGGTATAGGTGGTATAACCATGGTATAACGACGGTATAAGGACTGGACCCCAATTCTTGAGTTCGTGGGAGATGAGTTGAAAACGCAATTTGAAAACGAAGTCGTTTTTCGTTTTCGAAGGAATTGGTATTCTTGAAGGTATCCGTTTTCGAAGGAATTGGGTATCGTGGAAAACGTCATGGGTTTGTGAGTTGAAAGCATTGATATTAAACCCCTATAGTAGGCTAGATTAGCAGTCTCCTATACCTCCGCACAGGCGCGAGCGTAGCAAATTGAAGACTCAACCGGCCCATTTCAAGATGGCGATTTGGTGTTTTAATTTATGCTTTTTTAATGCAATAAAGTATTTTACTGGATTGTTTGATATGGTTTTAGCTTGTGCAGCATGGTATTAAACAAAAGAAACATACGAAGTGATTGCATAGGGAATTAAGTAATCATTTGGTGTAAAAAGGCTAGTATGCTTACCTGTCAACCTGGCGGCAATCTTGAGAACTATTTGGCCACAAATCGCTCCCATTTGATTAACATGTAACTGTCATTTTAAGATGGCTTCTAATTGTACCGGAAGTGGACCACCGACTGCTGGTCTAGCCAAATTTTATAGGATGTCTATGGTTGAAAGAGTATCACGAAATCCAAACACTTTAAAAGATTCGCGTATAGCAAAGAGCTCGAAAAGTTTTTATATTTATTCTAGATGGCAGTGCCTTCATAAACGCGGGCCAATCGAAAGACAAGTTGTATGAAATGATTTGATTGTTGCAATTATGTAAACAAACAGATGAGCAAGTTCATATCAGAACAATGTTGTGCTGGCATAGGGTTGGCTAGGCTTGTCAAACATGTAATGTAAGTATGAATTTTACTAGTCCTATAGCCAAATGGAACTTTAGACCTACACTTTTGCATTATAAATAATTTTCCACATCTGGGCCTAGGCCAGGGACGGTTTCTTATTTGTTTTATGAGAGTATGATTACACCTTTTCTCGTTCCACCAAAGAAGACAAATTTTAAATGTCCGCTATTTGTTTACGTATCGCACTTTCCCGCCTAACTCTGCTTATACCGTCAACAAGTGTCAAGTAACTATGGTTACTTGTTGATTGTATGCCAAGTGTTTAAGGCTTATTTTAAAACCTTTATTTGGAAGCCTTCCAACAAACTTTTTCAACTTTTTTTTTCAAAAGAGACTATATTTCTATAACCTTAATGTCCATGTAAAATATGAACATTGTAGTCCCAGCCGTCTGGTCAGAATCGCGGGCCGACGTATTAGATAGTAGCAGTAGTAGCAGTAGCAGTAGCTAACATCCTTAAAGTGATTTTGAGCATGTTTCAAGCCATTTTTTCGCCAAGAAGGAATAATCGTACCCCAATAAAATTTGGCATGTGTTGTCAGGTACCTAAATCCCCTCGATTGTGATAGTTTTCAAGTTCACATCACGTTACATGACGGCTGGGTAACACCTCGAAATCACCCCAACTCTGCTTGGTGTATAAGGTGCTTGAGTGTGTAGCGCACCGCGGCTTGGCTGCGGCGCCCTAACGGGCACCTAGATAGCAACATATACCACATGTTCAAACAAAGCTAATATGTTGATTATTCTAAAAATCTTTTTTCAGAACTAAGCAGTTTTGTTAAATACATCTTAATTTTTTATGGAAAAGCTTTATTTTGTACGTAATAATTGTTTAAATCCAGAAGGTACAGTTTCCATGATTGCTCTGGCACTTCTTCGATATAAGTTAAATTATTATTTAAAATGTGTAATGTTTCTAATTGCTAGCGCCCTGAAACTAGAGGCGAGCTCTGGTGGTCGTCGTCAGGAATTCTTCCCCATTCCCTTGACGACCTCCCTGACGACGAAGACTATGACACCACAAACAATGACTAAGACGATGACGACCGTAACGTGAGAACTCCCCCTCCCCTAGGCTGGTTCTGACCAGCACGGGACTCTCCTCCTCACACCCCCTAGGCTGGTTCTGACCAGCACGGGACTCTCCTCCTCACACCCCCTAGGCTGGTTCTGACCAGCACGGGACTCTCCTCCTCACCCCCCCTAGGCTGGTTCTGACCAGCACGGGACTCTCCTCCTCACACCCCTAGGCTGGTTCTGACCAGCACGGGACTCTCCTCCTCACACCCCCTAGGCTGGTTCTGACCAGCACGGGACTCTCCTCCTCACACCCCCTAGACTGGTTCTGACCAGCACGGGACTCTCCTCCTCACACCCCCTAGGCTAGAGTGGCGCATTATGACCAAACTGTTGAGGCACCGTCTTTGAAAATAATCCCATCATCCAATAATTTTCTGGTAATCTTAGAAATCAATATTATCTTGTCATCACAAACAACAAACTCAATCAATTTATTCACTATCAATATCACATGCGGCGCAATATGACCCACTCTGTTGAAGCGCCCTAGTTTCTCCCGGGGTTCTGTATTTGACGACCCGTCGACGACGATGACACAGACAATGACACCACGAACGTCGACGAAGACAATGACGACCGCGACGTGAGAACCCCCTTTCCTCCCCTTACCCGTGTCTGGTTCTGACCAGCATGGACCCCTCCTTCCCCCCCCCCCCCTAGGTTAGAGTGGTGCATTATGACCTAACGGTTGACGAGTCCTTAATTCAAATAAATAAAAAAAAAATTAGAAACTACGTCTGTCTTAAGTGTTTGACACGACTAGGTCGCGGGTTCGTGTCCCGCATAAGGCATCGGTTGTCCTGCAACATCAACTATCACCACTCATCGTCTCGAATATCAATTATGCAATAATTATAGAATCGTTCAAGCAGCAAAAATCGATCACCGGGTGTTTCGTTGAAGATTTCCTGTTGAGACAATTTTATTCAATGCGAATGCTCGCTCGTCGGTGGTGGCAGCGTTGACAGGGTTGGCTTGGTTCTTTCTGTTATAAGCCTTGTTGATACTGGCGTCTCCCGCGGTTGGAATCGTGTCCAACAAGTATGGTCGGTGTTTCCTGTTTAAAACACCGGTCTGTGCTTGGGCAATGCTCGCTCGTCGGTGGTGGCAGCGTCGGCAGGGTTGGCTTGGTTCTCTCTGTAATTAGCCTTGTTGATCCTGGAGTCGACCGCGGCTAATTTATTTATTTTTTTATTATAATTTATTTAACGTCAATCCTATTTGAAGAACCTCGCCAATATCAGCTAATAGCTAATGTAGGGGATTATGTTACTCCGAGAAACAAGAGGCAAGCTCTGGCATTGTCGTCGGGGTCACCTCCTTCTTCCCTTGACGTCCTCTCTGACGACGATGACAATGACACAACGAACGATGTCAAAGACGATGACGACCGCGACGTGAGAAACTCCCCTTCCTCCCCTTACCCGTGGCTGGTTCTGACCACCATGGGCTCCTCCTCCCCATATCCCCTAGGCTAGAGTAGTGTCATTATGACCTAACGGTTGACGCGTCCTTAATCCAAATAAAAAAAATACAAAAAATACCAGACATTTGAACACAACTGCTGACTGCAGACACTATCAAATATGACGCAATATGATCTAACTGGTTGAAGCGCCCTCGCTTCTCACGTCGTCGTCATACAGGCTATAAGAATTGTTTCCTGTGGCTGGATCTGACCATTGTGTCTACGTGTATTATATCCAAACGGTTGACGCGCCCTTAAAGAAAAAACATGTGTTGATTGTAGTTTTGGTTTTAAGTTTTAATATCATCAATAAAATGGTTGATTTGAACTTACATTGTACTCAGTCCACCTGAATGTTATAATGGTAATGGGAGCATAAAAGTTTGTCATTAAAAGCGAAGAAACTTAACTGACTGGTTTGTTCTTACAAACATATTTGGCATTGATCATTACCTAGTACGACGATACAAACGATGACAAAGACGATGACGTTCGCGACGTGAGAATCCTCCCTTTCCTCTCCCTATTCGTGGCTTGTTCTGACCGGCATGGGATTAACCTCCCCACACTAACACTAGGCTAGCGTGGAGCACGATGACGTAATGGTTGGCCCGCCCTTAGTAAAAAAAAAAAAAACAATATTCAGTAAATTTAAGAACAAATTTCTGCAGTGCCCAGTCTCACGACGGGTCTGTGGCTAGGGCCAGTCAGCAAAGTTTTAATAAACATTTATTAAAAATACTCGTATTTAAAGTCTTCCCACTTAGTCACTGAACTAACTTTCAGTAGGGGACATTACATTTAAATCCGAACAAGCCAACCCTGTAAAATTTTAAATTTTTTCGTGGGAAACCTGTTATAGGTTGCAATTAGCCCCTCTTCAGGAGAACTAGGTATGTGCGGATAGGAAATTGTGAAGGGATGTCCGAGGGCTGTTTAAGAGGACTCAATCCCTTGCATTCGCCTTAACGACTGAGGAAACCTGGAAAAAACCTTCAGTCAGGATTGTTGGTCTCGACGGGATTCGAACCCGGGACCTCCCGAATCAGAGTTGAGCGCTTAGCGCCCGAGCCAACACTGTCGGTAACCAACCCTGTAGGCGCCGACACAATCAACGAGCGAACAATGACCAAACCGCGGACAGCGCCAGAATCAACAAGGCTGATTCAGAACAACTTAAAAAAATTATGTGTCTCGTTGCTAGGACGGCCCTAAAGTCACCGTTTACAAATAGCTAAGCCAAGAACTGATGGCATAAGTCTACAACAGAGATTTAAAAATCTTCTGCCTATAGCGGGCATCGAACCTGGACCTTGTTCTCACAGTTCGTCTCCGTCTGGGCAGGGGTTGAACTCGACCAGGGGTATTCTTATGCTGATAGTTGACGAGACAATAGGCAAAGTCCATCTCTCTGGCTCTGGCAGTGGTCGTCGGGTCCCCCCCCTTGACTCCCGCCTAGACGTAGACGACGATGACGACACATATGATGACAAGAACAAAGATTCCCGCCCGTCAACAAAGTGGCCCAGAGCTGGGCTCTGCTGGTCGTAACAGGCGCTGGCCTCGGATATCTCTTAACCAGAGAACATGTTGTTCCCAGATGTGCAAACGTAACGTACCTCTAACCGTGCATCATATGTTAGCAGAATGTACCAAATATGAGGCCTAGTGCACGCAATTTGATCTCTCCCAAACCTATGAAGAACTTCTACCCCAGTCTGGGCCCGAGGTAGAATTGACCCAGAGCATGGCTCTGCTAATCGTAAAAGGCGATTCAAGAGAAAAAGTCCACCTTGCAAACATCAGCTAGTAAGAGCGGAGTATTTAATAACTCCCCGAAACTAGAGGCGAGCTCTGGCAATCGTCGTCGGGGACCTTGCCCCCTTTCCTTGACGACCCCTCGACGACGATGACGACAAAAACACCACGAACGATGACGAAAACAATGACGACCGCGACGTGAGAACCCCTTTTCCTCCCATAACTTGTGGCTGGTTCTGACTCCTCCCCCCCCCCCCCCCTAGGTAAGAGTGGTGCATTATGACCTAACGGTTGACGCGTTTTTAATCCAAATAAATCAAAAACCAAGAACTTCTATCATATGATAACAGCGACAAACTTTCTTAATTCTCATTCAATGTTATTTTTTTAAAAAAATTTAATTCCCGGCAAACGCATAGAAGAGAAGACTTCTCAAGTCACAGAATGTGTTTTGCTCCCAGTCTTCTAGTTAAGTCATTGAATATTCAGAAGACTTGAATGTTATACTATGGCTGAATTTAGTTAAAAACTATTTCAATCATCAGGTGAATCACATGTTTACACTACAGTGGTTGGCTCGAGCGTAAAGCGCGCGACTCTGACTAGGGAGGCCCCGGTTCTAATCCCGTCGAGACTGGCATATCTGACTAAAGGGGTTTCCGAGATTTTCGCCAGTCGTTAGTGAAAATACAAGGGATTGAGTCCTCCCCAAACTGAATGGCAAATTTTGAATGGCGTCGTTAAAATCATTTAATAAAATGAGATCTTTTTATTAAATGTTTTAAAAACGACGCCATTCAAAATTTAAAAAATTAAGAGAGACAGCAATAAACCAAGTTCTCACTACAAATTTATTTGTGATTAACTAACATTGCACAAGACGGCGCATAAAGCCTATCCGGTTGACGCGCCCTAGATCTTGACCATGTCGTAACCTGCTCCTTCACGAGTTCCAGGCATCTTTATCGTTCTACTATAATCAACTTAAAAAAACTGTTTCCCTCTGCGCGAGGTAGAATTGGACCACACATTGATCTGTTAATCGTAGAAGGCGCGGAAAGATTTTAAAGCCAATCTCACAACCCATTAGCTAATACGCACATACGTACGTATATTCCTCCCCGAAAGTAAAGGCGAGCTCTGGCGGTCGTCTTCGGGAACCTTGGCCCCTTTCCTTGACGACATCCCCGACGACGACGACAACGATGACAACACAACACCAAAACACCATCACAACATCCAGCAAAATTTTGGGGAACCTTCAGAGTACAATTTTCGGCACACTTTTGGTCACCACCTGACTTTTTTAAAATGATTCCATAAAAATGTTTTTTCAAGAACAAAACCATTGTCGTTAAATTACATCCTACAAAATTTCAGACCCATATTTTCAATTTATTATGTATTGTAGGTGTAAATCTCAATGGATTTTGCTCAAAATGTTAACTGCACCGTAAATACTTGTAACGAATGTATATTTCAAATTCCAATACAAACTGTTCAGCCGTTCTGGAGCAAAGTCACAGAAAAAAAACAGATCAAATGCAGTTTCAGTTCATTGTAGACTTCTTACTGCGCTCCTCGTCTAATTAGTATTTTATAACAGTCTGTGAAATCGAATCATGCGTTTACCAAGAGTGTTGATTTTCCATTGTTAGTTTTTCCCCAAAAAAAAAAATGGCATATTTAAAACAAATCAAATACGATTATGAACATCTAAGCTGCATGCTGGCAATGTATTCACTAGTAAGTTGAAACACATTCTTTGAGATATATGAGGAACTTCATCATATATAACGGAGACAAACATTCAAAATTTCCCATTCAAGCTCATCCATCAACGCGGCGGGATAAGCGTTTTCCTAGTATTTATACTTATTTACTACGTTGGGATGTATAACTATTCATGGAATTTTCTTTTATCATTTTTTTAATCTTAATTATTTTTGTCATTATTTATCAATGTATATCACATGTCATTCAAAAATTTCGACGACATTAAAAATTTTTCAACATTGAAAAGAGACCAAATGAATCAAACTATTAATTCACTCTTTATTAACTTAAAATGTCAAAGGTGGCGCACAATAACCTACCGGTTGGCGCGCCCTAGTTTCTTACGTCGTCGTCGTATTGGATGGCTTACGCTAGTTTCAATGACCCCGCCTTACCCGTGGCTGGTTCTGACCAGCATGGGCCCCTCCTCCCTCCCCCCTCCCCCTAGGCTAGAGTGGTGCATTATGACCTAACGGTTGACGCGTCCTTAATAAAAAATTAAAAAAACTTGATCATGTCGTTACTATCTTCTCTTTGTGGGTTCCAGAATGATTAAATAATGAACAAAACAATAGTGATATTATTAAAAGGGGCATCATAGTTTGGCAGTACTCGCATTCAGGAGACAGTCTTGCCCCTTTTGGAGCGCAATTAAGCGAAGAACTCCCTGAAAATAAAGGCGAGCTCTGGTGGTTGTCGTTGGTCACCTTTGGACGACGACCATAACAATAATAAAACTTTGTATAAGAAAATGAAGATTACGACAAGAGAGCGCCTCCCCCCCCCCCTCCTTACTTCCCCTACCAGTGGCTGGTTCTGACCAGCATGGAACTTTCCTCCCAAATCCCCTAGACTAGAATGGCACATTATCACCATACTGTTGAAAAGCCGTTTATGAAAATAATACAATTAATTGATCTGAAAAAAACCCATCACTATGTCATGGAGTTGGAGTACTTTTATAACTCCATGACTAGATCATCAAACCTTTGATTGGTACCATACGAACGTAATGAAAAATTAAATTATGCCTATAACCATCCAGGAAATCAGGATATTTATAGTAAAAAATTCGTCAGACATTTTGATAACAAACCTCCCGTCTTGGCCCGGGGTAGAATAGGCCCAGAGCATGGCTCTACTATTCGTAGAAGGGGATTCAAGAGAAAAGTCCACCTCGCAATCATCAGCTAGTCAGAGCGGAGTATCTTACTCCCCAAAATAGAGGCAGCTCTGGCAATCCTCGTCGGCGACCTTGTCCCCTTCCCTTGACGACCCCTCGGCGACGATGACGATGACACAATATAGTCCCGGCGTGGGTGTGAATCAATTGTGCACTTTTATATAGAGGTCCAAATTTTTTATGCGTGTACTTCAACCCCAAATAGTCATTTTTAGACCGCGACCCCATTCGTCCCTTTCAACTAATTTTTGCTATGGCGGGCCCTCTTTAAAGATGGCGCCAAAGTGTAATAAAACTATACCTCATTTCGAAGGAATCTTGGCATGTGGACCACTTTTTTCCATTTATTCGACTATGGGGAACTCAAATATAGCATCAGAATTTGAATTTTGTGAATTTCGAGGCCGTAAATGGGAAATTTTACACATTTTAAGGCAATTTTGTTACTAAATTTCACTTGTTTTCTACGACAAGCCGAGTTGACTGTAATAACATGTATAAAGATCAAATTTTTTAAATGCGTTGTCTAGACACCCCAAGTAGTCAGTTTTAGTCCGGGAGTCCATTCGACTCCTTAACCATCTATACCCTTCGGGTAACGGATAGCGCGGCAATATTCGTGAAGCCGACCTGCGGGCAGTTCTAGGAACGAGGTGGGGGCAAAACATCGCGCGCGCTGCGTTTTGACTGTATGCAAAGATACAGTAAAGAGCTGTAAACAATGTGGATTTTCATTTCCACGTGCAAATATTTTACCCGAATTTATTTTTCGTAATGTGTGTGTGTGTGTGTGTGTGTGTGTGTGTGTGTGTGTGATATATGGTCTAAGTTCGACTCTCAAACCATTTACTTATGGCGGCCATCTTTAAAAGATGTTGCCAAAGTGTAATAAGACTACCACATTTCGGAGGAATCTTGGCATGTGGCACCAGTTTTTACATTAAATCGACCATAAGTAACTCAAATATGGCATCAGAATAAGTATTTCTTCAATTTTGAGGCAGTAAATTGCAAATTTGACACATTTTAAGGCAATTTTGTTTCAACATTTTACTGGTTTCTACGACAGCCGAGGTGACTGTAATAATATGTATAGAGTCCACATTTTTTACATGCGTGTACAAGTCACCCCAATAGTCAGTTTTAGGCCGGTATCCCATTCGGCTCTCAATTCATTTACTTATGGCGTCCATCTTTAAAGATGGCGTCTATAGTGTAATGAACTACCACATGTTGACAGAATTTTTTGCATGTGGCACCACTTTTCCCCATAAAATCGACCATTGAGAACTCGAATATGGCAGTAGAATTAGTATTCCGTGGATTTCGAGGCCTTAAATTTCAATTTTACACATCTGAATGCAATTTTGTTACAAAATATCACTGTTCCATCTTTAAAGACGAGTGGACTTTAAGTCTAAAAATGACTATTTGGGTGTCTAGTACAAGCATAAAAAATATTAAGACCTCTTTACACGTTGTACAGTCAATTCGGCTATCGTAGGAACTTGTGATATTTTGTAACAAAATTGACATCAAATATTTTACATTTAAAATTTACGGCCTAAAAATCCACGGAATACTATTTATACTGCCATATTTGAGTTCCCGATGGTCGATTTATTACTAAAATAATGCCATATGCCAAGATTTCGTCAATATGTGATAGTCTTATTTACACTACAGACGCCATCTTTAAAGATGCTGCCATAAGTAAATGGATTGAGAGAACGAATAGCCTCCCGGGTTCAAACTGACTATTGGGGTCTTTAGTAAAACGCATTAAAAATATGGATCTCTATACATGTTATTACAGTCAACTCGGCTGTCGTAGAAACAAGTGAAATTTAGTAAAAAAATTGCCTAAAATGTGTAAAATTTGCCATTTACGGCCTCAAAATTCACAATATTGACCTAACGGTGGACGCGTCCTTAAATCAATAAAAACAAAACTCTTATTCTGATGCCATATTTGAGTTCCCCATGGTCGATTTAATGGAAAAAGTGGTTCCACATGCCAAGATTCCTTCGAATGAGGTAATGTTATTACACTTTGGCGCCATCTTTAAAGATGGCCGCCATAGCTAAACTAGTGGCTAGACGAATGAAGTCCCGGTATAAAAATGACTATTTGGGGTTGAAGTAAAAGCATAAAAAAATTAAACCTCTAACTTATATAAAAGTGCACAATTGGTACTAATGGTGTAACATGGAAGTCGATGACAAAGACAATGACGACCGCGACGTAAGAAACCCCCTTCCTCCCCTTACCCGTGGCTGGTTCTGACTAGCATGGGCCCCCTCCCCCCCCCCCCTTTGGCTAGAGTGGTGCATTATGACCTAACGGTTGACGCGTCCTTAATCCAAATAAACCAAAAAAAATCTCATTCTCATACCATTTGAAAAAATGTTAAAAATTAAACACACAAACAATTAAATTTATTAATTTGTAATACCACAGGCGGCGCAATATGACCTTAACGGTTGAAGCGCCCTAGTTTCTCACGTGTCTTGTGTTAAATTTTTCCACTATTTTAACACTTGTGCGGCTCCTTGCGTCCACAGTCTGGTGTAAACGTAGTCGCTGTCTGGTTTTGCAAAAGTCCTCTTCAGCTAAAATGTTGTGTGCGTCGAGGAATGTGGTACGTGGCTCCTCACGCCAAAGAATGTGTTTCGCTCACTGAGCTCTACATACTTGCGTGGAGATCTTATGCATAACTGGCAAATGTTGAGATGTGGTTGGCGGAAGTTTGCCGTCCGCCATTTTCTTAGGTCCCTAATCAGCGGCAGATTCAAAAGTACTAAACGTAATGGATTCGTTCACCTGTGTCACTGGCCTGTGTTTATCAGTTTATTTAGTGTAACACTGCAGTAAACACTATTCCTAGGCATCTTGAGTGACCTTGATAATAGACCACTGTAATGTAGGTCTACTAGTCAACATAACCTCAAATTAAGCTAGCCACAAACCGCCATTTTGACGTTAAGATTTACATTTAGACGGCGGTGCAATCGCAATGCAATCTAATTATAATCGAGGGACGTCGATAATAGGCCCATCGATTTAGGCTCAAGTAAGGTTCAAGTTTACAGTAAAGCATGCGCCCTCCACGTAAGTATATAGAGGTCAGTGGTTTCGCTCCCACACTTGCATGTAGGTAGATTTAACTATCATGGCTGAATTAAGCTTAAACCGATTAATCGAATTATAACCTGAATAAAGTACATATTTTATTCTGCAATATTAATCCACGAAACTTGAGGCGAGCTCTGGTGGTAGTCCTCTCGTCTGGGTCTGGGGTTGCATTGGCCAAAAGCATGGTAATGATTTCTTAAAAGGTGATGCAGAGGAAAAGTCCAAAAAAAAAAAATTAATACGTAGGGGAGTATATTTCTCTACGAACGAGCTTGGCGGTCGTCGTCGGGGTCCTCTTCCCCTTCCCTTGACGACCTCACTCATGACACCACGAACTATGACAAAGACGATGACGACCGCGATGTGAGGATCCCCCATTCCCTCCACATTCCCGTGACTGGTTCTGACGGCATTGGTCCCACCTCCCCATATCCTCTAGTCTAGAGTGACGCATTATGACCTAACGGTTGTCGGGCCCTTTATTCAAATTAAATTTACATTAAAAAACTCGTTGACAATTTTAAAAACATTATAAAATCAGTTGACATTTCATTTAAATTTACAATTTTACCTTTACCCTCACTTTCATCTCTATCATTCTTTTTTGTTTTATAAACTCAGAAATAAACTAACAATATCAAAGGTTGCGAAAATTGACCAAACCGGTTGAAGCGCTCTAGTTCTCATGACGTCATGACACCATCTTTTAAAACTGTGGTAAATCCATCCAAAAATTGATGTCATTTTGTGAGTTTTCTGTATCCTTCACCCCGCCAGGGTACGCAGTAGATTTGGCCCAATGGCTCTGCTAGTCGTACAAGGTGATTCAAGACAATAAGGAGTATTAAGGGAGTATTTTACTCCCAGAAACTAGAAGCGAGCTCTGGCGGTCGTCATCGGCGACACCTGCACCTTCCCTTGACGACCTTCCCGACGACGCGTACGATGACGACACCACGAACGATAACATAACGATAATGACCACGACGTGAGAACATTCCTTTTCCTTATCCTTTCCCGTGGCTAGGCTAGGGTGGCGCATTGTGACCTAACTGTTGACAAACCTTTAATACAATGTAATTATCTAGGCACCCTGGCCTTGCAGCCACATGTGTGACTTGGAGCTACCCTCGACTCCCTGTGGGCGGCTGTATATGACTTACCCGGTTGGAGCGCCCTGCAGTTTCTCACATCGTCATATTGTGGTATCCGGATTCACTATGTCTCTGATACAACCACGCATTACAACCGAATGTTTTACGAGCCCATAATCCAAGTAAACTTAGCAAATACATGCAATTGAAAATTGCAAGGCGATGTAGTGTTTATTTGTAGCAAGAAAGTTACAACTTAAATAATGCAACCACAGATTTTTTAGAAACGTCAAAACTAAAAATTATCAATCCTCATATATACGTTTCTTTTCATACAGGGTTAGAAAATTTGAATAAAATCACTGGAAAATCCACAATTTTCATATCTTTCTCAATGTGTTAATATATTTATCATATATGAAAAGGGCGACAAACTTTCTACGTTCATTCAAAGTACATTTATTTCAAACAAATTTAAAACACATCCAACACGTTTATTTTTCTAAGCTCAAATGAATAATCGTTTAATGCGAGGAAAGAAATGAAGCCCATCTCGCTAACGTAGGGTTGTATATTCTCCCCAACCTAGAGGTGACGCTATGGCGGTCGTCGTCGGGGACCTCTACCTTTTCCCTTGACGACCTTCCCGACGACGAATACGAGAACACGAACGATGACAACGACGGTCACGACGACGTGAGAACACCCCAATTTTACCCCCTCGTCTGGGCCGGGGTAAAATTGCTCCCAAAGCATGACTCTTCTAGTCGTAAAAGTCGATGACAATGAAAAAGTCCATCTCACAAACATATTGCTCCCCGAAAATAGAGGCGAGCTCTGGCTATCGTCTTCGGGCTCACCTCTCTTTTCTCTTGACGACCTTTCCCACGACGTTGTCAGTGACACAACGAACGATGACGAAGACGATGACGACCGCGACTTGAGAACTACCCTTTCCTCCTACTCGTGGCTGGTTCTGACCAGCATAGGCCCCTCCACCCCATATCCCCTAGGCTGCAGTGGCGCATTTTGACCTTATCTGTGAAACGCCCTGTATCAAAATAAACTTTAAAAAAATAGCCTCTGGAAGCGAGCTTTGGCAGTCGCAGTAGAAATACTCCTCCCCAAACCATTAACAACGTCCCATTACTCAAAATCATTTTCTTAATAAACTAAACTAAACTCAAACTAACTCACAAAAAAAAAATCATTTTATATTTTAAATAAACATATTAATTTTCTTTTGCTATTACTGTCATCTCTATCATTTTCTTTTTTTTTAATTCCCCCGTTTCCTTTCAATACCCTTGGCTGATTCTGACCTTCATGAGACTTTCCTCTCCACATCACCTAGGCTAGACAATAAGAAAGCAATTTTATCATCAAATACATCATAAACGTTTTGCATTAACTTATAATAACACATGCGGCGCATTTGACCTAACCTGTTGAAGCGCACTAGTTTCTCACGTTGTTAGTATTGTTCTTTCCTGTATGTATTTGTCTTGAACTCCGTCTTAAATACCGAGAAATCTAATTAAAGTTTTAAATTTAACCTACGATTACGACGCGTTGTCGCCCTCAATCATGTTGGTACTTCGAAGTCGCGTTCGTCTACATCGTTGGAGTTTCAAGATCGCTCGAGTTCTCAAGGCCACACGGTAAACATTCAATGCATGAACTTCTGTCACATCGACTGTCAGCGCAAGAAAGAAAGTTTTGCTGGAAACCTGGGGGTGATTTACTAAGTGACAACAGTCGGTCCACAGCGACAAGCGACAATAGTCACGCATCTCACTGCAGCTGTACAAGCTTATAAGCTGTGAATTGACAACAATAACACATCTCACATTTGTAATGCCGTCTGTTATGTTTCTTTGACTTAATAAACAACTACATTCACTATACTACACTCTATACTACAATCATATCACGAAATATTAACATAATACTCGCTTTTCTCGCATTTGCGTCAATTTAAATTGCGCGCCATCTCAACGCTGGTCAGCGGATTGGCCGCCTCCACCGGTCTGGAACATCTGGATCGCACATGCTGTACTGCAACGTTGAAGCCAACCAGGGCCTATGCAGTGGACCTATTCTTAGGCCATCATGGGCCTGACTAATGTTATTTTATATGGAGCGGCCATGTTGGAGGTGCTACGGCGGCCATATTGAGATGTATACTTGCATATTATGTGCGTTGCGTTCAAGTGCACAGGACGACTTCTCAATGCGGGAAATCTTCTCACAGATAAGTAATCGTGTTGTTTATTAGTTAAACAGTAAGAAACCCCTCTAATCAGTCCGCCCTGGTCCGACTTGACTCCTCAACACCTGGCAGGTTGGCACCCGCTCTCCACGCAAAGCGCCACCTACGACGACCCACGAGAGGGGGCAGTGAAACGAGGCACAGAGATACGGCTGCTAAGGAAGCTCCCAGCGCCGAACTTTAGCGTTTACATGTTAATTTATTGGAACTTGGAACATCGTCCTGGCGAACATAATGCATATGCTGAGGGGGGGGGGGGGGGGGGGGTGCTGGGATACTGATCTAATGGCGGTGAGATGCATTGTATCCAACCACACACAGCCTTCTGATTATAATGGCTACATTTCCCGAGACTATATGGTCTTGTGATAGGTCCTTCTCCTCTGTGAAAAACTTTAAAAAACTTACGGAATATCAAACAATAATAATCATCAAACACACCATAAACTTATTTAATCAACTTTCAATATCACAGGCGACCAAACATGATGCCTAGCGCACGAAACTCGATCCCTCCCAACCATGTGAAGAATGTCTAGCTTTTATCACACGGAGACAAATTTTCCAAAATACTCATTCGAATTTATATAAAAAAAAATCAAACGATTATTTTTTCAATCACATCAAATCTACAGATACTTTTTATTTTCTAGGAACTTAGAAAACTATTTTTTTACAAAAAAACTCACAACAATCTTATATATGCAATGTCACAGGCAGCGCAATATGACCTACTCAGTTGAAACGCCCTAGTTTCTCACGTAGTATGAAATTCTTGCCAGAATGTCAAATGCTATTGACGTCATCTCAGTCTGATATCGCCATCGTGAGGTACCACGTCAAACGTTAATGACCCGAAAACTAGAGGCGAGCTCTGGCATTCGTCGACGGGGACCATCCCTTTCCTTGACGACATCTCCGATGACTATGACGACGACGACAACACGAACGATGACAAAGATAATGACGACCACGACGTGAAATCCCCTCCTTTCCCTCCCCTCATTCTCGAACCTAGAGTGGCGCATTTTGACCTAACGGTTTACGCGCCCTTAATAAACTAGTTTTAAAATATCAAATGTGTTTCTGGTTTGATATAAAATATAAAACCTTTATTATGAACAAATTGTGGAACTCGTATGAGAAGCATCAAACTTGTTTGACCAACTCCTCCTTGTTATAGTATTTGTAAAGAAACGTTTATTTTGATTACTTTGAAGAGTTGTGTTTTAAAAAGAGATTCCCGATGCAATGGCATTCAGTTAATATGCTAGACTCTCAGTATGGCCGTGGAAAACGTGCCAATTAGAAGCTATCATAAAATGAGAAAAACAGCCGTCTAAAGTACCGAAAATAAGTTATATGACTGAGTGGGTGAACTCTAAATACGAATTTATTTTATTATTTTATTAACATAAATTTGTAGATATTTACATACAGACGGTCGTGCTCGCCCATCCGCTCAACAACAAACACAACGCCACAGCCACTTAAATCGTCATGTAAGCCAACTAGCTGAAGTATATATCCAACCAAATACAAAAATTTGTAAAAAAAAAAAAATGGCAGCAAGCTCTCCTTCAAAAGTCTTCGGCTCTGAATGCTGTGAGATATAGAAGTTGAGCCAAGCTTTTTATTCTTTCTTCCTAGTTTCGCTTTGAAAATAAGTAAGATCATTTCGCCTGTTGACGAGCGCCAAGCCAACGATTTTTGTAGTAAAAAAGTAACATTTTAAAACTCGAAATCATAAAAAAAATGGCTTGGCCATTGAATTTGGTTCATGGCCAAGAATTTTTTTTATGATTTCGATTTTATGATTTTTATGACCCAACACATAAATATATGAAGTAAAAAAATGTGACTTATCTTTCTTCATTTTATAATCGAAGTAATTTGTTTAACCAAATTGAACACTCAATATCTCAATCATTTTCTATTAATTAAAAAATTTGAAAACAATTAAAAGGCAACACACACAAAAGCTTCTTAAATAAATAATTTTTACAATATCGCTGGCGAATCAAACACCACACACGTAACAAACTCGGTTGATAATGACCAACCCGGTTGAAGCGCCCTAGTTTCCACGTCGTCGTAAAGAGGTTCACAGTCTCACAGAATGCAGATTATACAAACACAATAATTGAGAAGGTTACAAAATTTAGTATCAAATTCATCTTCATGTTGACTATTATATCTGCCAATCATATGAAGAAATTCCATCATAAGGTAACGGCAACAAATTTTTTTTTTTTTCTTTTACAAAATATAATTCATATAAAAAAACACAAAAACAAAAACATCATATTTTCATTTTTTATTTTAATTTTTCTATTACCATTAGCATCATCTTCTTAATTTTCTTTTCTTTTAAATGCTTAGAAAACAATATAATTATCAAACACACCATAAACTTATTTCAAAAACTTACAATGCACAGGCGGGGCAATGACCTTACCGCATTGAGCGCCCTAGTTTCTCAGGTCGTCTTAGGGTTGTTGTTCTTTCTATGAATATATAAGAACATATGTGACGAACTTTGCATTTATCAATAGTAATTTTTCCACATTTTCCCAAAGGTTGCATATTGTTTATACAAATGTTTTACATACAATTTTAAAATCTCCACCACACAAGTTTGATAAAATTTATCATCTCTCAGCTTATCGTTAAATGCGAAGATAGTGTTAAAGTCGATCTCGCAAACATCAGCTAGCAGAAACGGGAGCACTCCCTCTGGTTGTCGTCGTCGGGGACACATCCCCATCCCCTTGACGACCTTCCCGACGACGACGACCGTAACAACATGAACGATGATGAAGGCGATGACGACCACGTAGTGAGAACGTTGCAATATAATGTAAAATAAGTTACATAAAGATGACAATAAATATTATGAGACGAGTGAGCGCAGCGTAACGAAGTCTTTCCTAACGCTACTCGATCGGGCCTTGGCCGTGAGCATTGTCTGTATGTTAAATGTTTGTCTGTCCGATCCCATACGGCCGAACGGCCAAATAGATTGAGCTAAAATTTTAAACAGACATCCGTGACCAGGTAACTGAGAACTGCTACCAAAATGAGCACTTTCCATTTCGATTTAAACCTACAAGAAATAATAAACTAAAAAATAGACTGCCAATGTATTGTTTTCATTTTAACAACAATGCTTTGTACTTGAAGAAGTCATTTTTATCAAATTATTTTTGGTAGGCCGTGATTACATGCATAGCTGTGAGCAAGGTTTATCGAATCTGGTACCACCAAAGTTCCCCTAAATTCCGCTGGGACATTGAGTAAACCTTTCAATCTTTACTCGTATTTCGTACTGGCTATGTTTGTCCATAGTATTGTATATGCATTTCAAACATGTTTTATAATTTTTAAAATACATCCCAAAATTAAAAAATCTTTTCCGACCGGGGGTTTGAACCCAGGTCTCCCACATTTTGGGTATAAGGGCGCCTTAGCCAACTAGACTAGGGAAACGCCAAAGTCGTTGTTAGACGAGTGAGCGAGTCATGTGTTGAGTACCCGGGAACATTTGCATTTAAAATTGATAATTATATTTTAATAAATAATAGGGTTTTTAAGTTTAGTTGGTGTAGGAGCGCGTGAACTGATAGGTCATAATGCGCCACTGTAGCCCAAGATCGGCTAGGGAGGCCTAAGGTAGGGGGAAGAAAAGGAATGTTACCGGGTACTCAACTCATGGCTCACTCACTCTTCTAACAACGACTTTGGCGTTTCCCTAGTATAAACACGAATGTATGTGAGTGGTGTTGTATGTACTAGTTCTGTGTGTCTGAGTGAGTGTGTAAGTGTAAGTTTTAACAGTCACGGCCTTGTGAGTGCATGAAGGAGTGACTAAAGAATAAGTGATGTTATTTACTGGTTATTTACAAGTTGATTACGAAAGTGATGAATATTACTATTATGCAAATCTATTGAGTCCTGTTCAATGGCAAAATATTGTAAGCCATCTTAAACATAATATCACAAAAATTAAAAGTCTTTGTCTAGACAACACAGACGATGATACAGACGAAGACGACCACGTCGTGGGGGAACCACCAAACCCCAGCCCTACCCGTACCCTCCCTTTCCCTCTGACCTTTGCCTGAGCCCAGCCTGATTTCGCCACAGACCACAGCCCCCTTCGACCGACCCCGGCCAAGCTCCCGCCCCGGCCCCTTGCCCCCGGCCACCTACTCCCATGCCCTCCCCTTGCTTGTGGCTGGTTCTGACCAGCACAAGCCTGTCCACCCCGCGTCTCCCCACGTCACCCCTTACGTTCCACCCTATTGGAAAATATATAGTTATTAACTAAATAATAAACAACATTATCACAGGAGGCGCAATATGACCTAATGGTTGACGCGCCCTTAAACCTAATAAACATCAACAACATATATCACATCCTAATATTAAGTGTTTTCATGAAATTAAATGATATTTTTGTCATCTTTATACTTACAGGATCTTTTATAAACATAAAAATAACAACTAATTCTATTATTAAACAAACAACACCAAATGCGGCGCAATACGACCTACTCAGTTGCAGCACGCGCCCTTAATCCTAATAAACCAAACTAAACGATGCTCACCAACTCTAACCACATCCACACCTGGGATTATAAGAGTCCTGTCTGTTTGTTTGTAGCAACGAGTGTTGCACTTGCGACAGCGTCTTGAGATGTGGTGCAAAATAATAAACTTTAACTGATAGGATTCGTCCTCCTGCTTCTCGACTCTCACGCAGAGAAGAGGTGGTATAGACAGAATTCAAATAGGCCACACAGTCTAACTCACGGGTATCTCTTAACCAGAGAAAAAAAAGTGCCCAGATGTGATAGTGATATGTTATGTATGTCATAAAATGTAAGCATTGTGTACTATTATAATAATTTGATGCCTTGCGCACGCAATTTGATCCCTTCGAATCATATTAAGAAATTCTATCATAAGACAATGCGACAACCTTTCGAAATTTCTTGTGTAAATTTAATTCGATGTACCTTATTCTATTCTGATCAAAAACATTTTGATTCTTGTTAAAATAATTTTTCTTTGGCTCTTTTACTATGATATTCATCATTATCTTCTCTTTTATTCTCAAACAATATAATAATCAAACAAACCATAAACTCATTTCATAAAAAAAACACAGTCAGCGCAATGTGACATAACCGGTTAAAGCGCCCCGGTTTCTCACTTCGTCTGGAAGCATATAAAATAAATAAATAAGATAAAATAAATTGTATTTAGAGTCTATCCACTCAGTTATATAACTGATTTTCAGTGGAGGACTTTAAATCAAAGCGACCAAGCCAACCCTGTAGGCCCCGACGCAATCGACGAATGAGCGATAGCCAACCAAAGATCAATATTTTTAATAGAAAATATAGCAATCAGTGGTATGGACAGTGCGAACACCCGCGGATTCTAATATTAGGAATATTCTACGTTTGTTGTACACTCAGCTGGAGCTGCTCTCGTTCCCCCTCCTTCGGGACTCGACAGAAGCTCCCGATTCGCAGTTAAATTTTTGAAACAAGTTTATTCCCCCGTCTGGCCCGGGGTAGAATTGGCCAAGAGCATGGCTCTGCTAATTGTAAAAGGCGATTCAAGAGAAAAAGTCCACCTCGCAAACATCAGCTAGTAAAAAGGGTAGTATATTACTCCCCGAATCTAGAGGCGAGCCCTGGCAATCGTCGTCAGGGACACCTCCCCCTCCCTTTGACGACCGCCCCATGACGACGACGACGACGAAGACCATGACAACACTAACGATGATAAAAACGATGACGACAACAACGTGAAAAATGCTCATTTCGAGCCCCTACGCGTGGCTGGGTACTGAACAGAGTAAGGTTTTCGTCCATACATCCCCTAGGCTAGAGTGGCGCATTATGACCAAACGGTTTACTCGCCCTTATCAAAATAAACTTAAAATATATATTTTCAGTTATCACTATTTTCTATTGTCATTTTCTTCAATTATTAAATTTACAAAATAGCCAAAATTAATCAATCAAACAAACAATTCAAACTCATTAAGTAAACGATATCAGGTGGCGTTAATAGACCTGCCCGGTTTAAGCGTCTAGTTTCTCACGTCGTCCTGGATCCTTATTCGTTGCGTAGGACTCCAAATACCGACGTTAAGCGACCCAAGCTGACACGATATTAGTGATATTACAGCCAGCACCAGCATTCTAGTCTCAGCTGCTACTGTTAACATGGGAACCACTAATGGCATGTTCCAACGGCATCCACTACGTGCCCACTGGGTGCGCACTGAAGTGTCTGTCACTGTATGGCTTGAGCTCACTGAAGTGTCAAAGACGATGACGACCACGACCACGACCTTAACCCGGGCTAGTTCTGACCACCATGGGACCCTACTCCCCACATCCCCTAGGCTAGAGTTGCGCATTATAACTCAACGGTTTACACGCCTAAATTCAAATAAGAAAATATAAACAAATCCTTCCAATCTAAGTCTCCGTATTCTTGTCTTGTTTCAGGTTTCCACGGCTTCAGTTGATGTAGTCGCCAACCAAGTTCCGCGCTCAGACAACCAGACGTGAAAGGTTCGTTGATTTGTCCTGTCTCAAATTGTTTTAAAACATTTCTGAAAAACACAGCGGAAACGTGTCAAAGAACAGGAAGGTTTTTTATTTAGAGTCTTCAATCATATTATAACGGCGACAAATTATCTGAATTTGTAATTTTACACACATTTTTATTACATATCAATATTTAAAAATGAATGAATAACTTTTCTTTTGCCATCACCATCATCTCTTGCATTTATGGGGCCTTCAAAGTCCACTCGCTACCTTCCCGTGGTTTGGCCTGTGAGTAGGGGAGTAGTGTATTCCCCAAAACTTAGGGCAAGCTCTGGCCGGTTGGGGTGCGTGTTGCAAAGAGAATTCTCACGCAACTTTTTATCACACCTTTCTTCATTCACACAGGCTTACTCATAATTATTTTCTTCTTTCACTTTTTTCGTCTCCATACTTGCCGGCCCTCTCTGCAACGAGCACTCCTCCGTTCCCGCCCAGTTTAACCCATCCTATCCAACATCCTCCCTCCTTCCCATTAACCCCCCGCGTCTTCCCTTACGTTCCTCCCATTGGAAAGACAAAAACATGGTGGTAATCCACCATTATGGAAAAAGAAAATTTGGAAGATTCCAATACAATTGACATGGGCACTGATAACTCTACTGTTGAGTGCCCTAAAACAACATTAACTAACTAACTCTTTCATTTATGTATAGAAAATAATATAACCATCAAACACACTATAAACTCATGTTATTACAATAATACAGGCTACGCAATATGACATAACCGGTTAAAGCGCCCTAGATTCTCACGGCGTCGTTTAGTTTTTCCTGTATATCCAATATGCATACATGCAACATGCAGTGTAATCTACGAGATACGTGTGCAAAGTTTAGTTTGAGAAATTGTCTACAAAGCACGCTAGTCTCTCAATTCCTCGCCAGGTAGCGTGCGAGTCGCAAGTAATTCCGAGATCACTCTAACTCTGAGCAAAGAGATAGTCATACGTAGCGTGTGAGACTCTGATGAGGGAGGTCACGGGCTCGAATCTCACATCCGGCCATCCTTACTTAAAATTTTGGCAAGGTTTTCTTCAGTAGTTATTGCGAATGCTGGTAGTGAGTCCTCTGTAACAGCCCTCGGGCATTCCCTTATCATATGGACATCAATCCATAATTAAACAATCTATCTCAGCGGGGTATCAGGACCTACGGGAGTGTTTTTCAATTAATGAAGTTGAGAAACCTTCTTATCAGTTACCTAACACCCTAATAACCTGGTTAGTCACCTACACCGGCCATCCTTACTTAAAAGTGTTATTCACACGGTAGCGTGAGAGTCGCAAGCAATACCGTGTTAACTCTACTTCCAGTTTGAACAGAGCGCCGTATACTTTGTGTTCGTCTGGTCCTGAGTTTGAACATTCAGTTGCGCGTTATGACCTAACGGTTGACGCGCCCTTTTTACAAAAAAACTCAAAACACTCAGTTTAACATCAAGGTTTACTTTGGCCCCTTGCCCCCGGCCACCTACTCCCATGCCCTCCCCTTGCTTGTGGCTGGTTCTGACCAGCACTAGCCTGTCCACCCCGCGTCTCCCCACGTCATCCCTTACGTTCCTCCCCTTTGGAAAATATATAGTTATAAACTAACTAATAAACTACATTATCACAGGCGGCGCAATATGACCTAACGGTTGACGCGCCCTTGAACGTAATAAACATCAAACATCAACATCAACATGCTGAATATGATGCCTTGCGCACGCAATGAGATCTCTCCCAACCATATGACTAGCTTCTGTCACATGATAACAGCGACTAACTTTCTTAATATCTCATATGAACCCAGCAAGACGTAAGTAATGGCAAGTGATGGCTACTCGCCGTCACTTCTGGCCACTGTTGGACATTGCCTGTCGAGCACCTGGAAAGTGACAAATTATCAATTTTTAACCAATTTGTGGTAGGCAAATTCAGACATAATATAATCACTTTATTTTCCTTCAAATAACTTATTTCTATTTTGCTATTATTAACATTTCCATCACCTTCTTTTTTTATTTATTTATAAAACAATATAACGATATAAATATTTTATTAAACACTATCACAGGCGGCGCAATATGACCTAACCAGTTGAAGCTCCCTAGATTCCCATGCTGCCTTTGAAGGAATATATATTATTATATTATTGTGGCTCGTTGGTCTGGTGGTTAGCGTCTCTGCCTCCTATGCAGAAGGTCCATGGTTCGATTCCCTCTAAAGTCAGAAGTTTTTTACTTCTGATTTGGACTTAAGTCCATCAGTTCTTGTGTTAGGAATTTGTAAACGGTGACTTTTGAGCCGCCCTAGCAACAAGACGAGTAATAAATTTAAAGTTGTTCTGAATCGACTTTGTTGATTCTGGCGTTGATCCGCAAGTGTTCGCACTGTCCATGCCACTGATTGCTATATTTCCAATTAAAAATATAGATCTTTGTTTAGTTATAGCTCACGCTCATTCGTCGATTGCGTCGAGGCCTACAGGGTTGATTTGGTAGGTTTGGTTCACTGTCTCCCATTGAAAATCAGTTTACTAACTGTGGGTAGTAAATAAATAGGACCCAATTTATTTATTCATCTGCTGAACTAAATGAACGTTCAAACGTGATCCACTCCTGGCAGATATATGTTTGATAATCACGCGTGCGGGGGGGGGGGGGGGGTCAACTTGATTCAAGTTTGGGCATGAATAGTGTCCTTAAGAAATAGTGACATTACTTTGTAGCCACCACATACACTTCCACGTCTATTAGTTGTATACAATTAACTTTTCAACAAACAACGCATTATTTAAACTTTTATATTGAGGAGGTTGTAGTGTCACACGTCACGTCTCTCACGGATATCTCTTAACCAGAGAAAAGGTAAATCTCAGATGTGACACATGTGATGAACCTTTAACCGTACATCATGTGCTAGCAGAATGTACCAATATGATGCCTTGCGCACGCAATTAGATCTCTCCAAGTCATATTAAGAACTTCTTTCATATGAAAACGGCGATAAACTTTCTTAATTTCTCATTCAACGTTATAATAGTTCTTTCCGAAGCGTCGTCGGGTTACTTTCCCCCTTCCCTTGACGACCCCCTGACGACGATGACGACAATGACACCACGAACGACAACAAAGACGATGACGACCGCGACATGAGATTTTCCCCACTTTCCTCCCCCTACCAGTGGCTGGAATGACCAGCATGGGCTCCTCCTTCCCGTATCCCCCTAGGCTAGAGTGGTGCATTATGACCTAACGGTTGACGCATCCTTAATCCAAATAAACCAAAAACATATTTAACCTAATGTAATTCACATCAAAATAATTCAATTTTTATTTCATAAATTAATTTTTCTGTTGCAATCACTGTTATCTGTATTTTTTCCCCTATTTCTTAATAAACCTTTATAATCATTGAACAAACTTCAAACTCATTTGCAGCTCAATAAGTTTTTTGGTTTAATTAGTGTAGTGTAGACTTGTGTAGTAGTGTAGGTGGAAGCTTTCAAATTACACTACACTTCACCCAGTAAAACCAAACGTTTTTCTACATTCTACACTAGATTTGCCCACATTGAACACATCGAGCACATCGAACTACTTAAAAATAATAAAATAAAAACAGTGCTATTAAATAATACTTCCTTTTCCTTGTCTGGGCCCAGGGTAGAATTTGCCAAGAGTTGGCTCTGCAAATCGTTAAAGCCGATTCAAGAGAAAAAGTCCACCTCGCAAACATCAGCTAGTAAGAGCGGAGTTTATTACTCCCCGAAACTAGAGGCGAGCTCTGGCAATCTTCGTCGGGGACCTTGCCACTTTCCCATGACGACATACAATTTACATAAACCATAGATATATCAACAAACAATACAATTGATATGTTTTATATACTTAAGTACTAAGTATATATACTTATGTCGTTTACGGATAAGAGTCATGATGGCAATATGTTCGTTGTTTTCGTGTATTCGTTTTCATCGCTTGCTTTCGTGTGTTTTAATTTTCAGTCATTTCTTTGGGTTTATCTCTTTTAGTTTCCTATACTAAGAAAACAATATGTTCACCAAACACCAAATAAATTAAATTTATTACTGGCAATATCACAGGCGGCGAAAAATAACCTAACCGGTTGCAGCGCCCTTGTTTCTCACATCATTGTACGACGAACTTAAAAAACATTCCTTTTCGGCAGCGCCTGTGAAAGAGAACAGACAAATTAAACTTTTCTAATCGTCAATGCGGGAAGATTTAAACACATTTACAAATCCTCAAGGTCACTCGCGCTTCTTGTTGCGTTGTGAACACTTGATGCGTATCGCCCGCGCCCTATGTATGTTTGACATTTTGCTTCCTCGATATTTCTATGATTTAATCCAAATACATTTTCCTCTAACACTTGCGGCCGGCGAAGTCGTCTCTCCTAGAAAAGAAATACATAATAATCTTACTTATAAACAAAACAGGTCAAATATTTGGACGAAAATTGAATTAATTTAATGATCTCGTTTGTAATAATTGTTAATTAAAAACGAAATAATTGTACTTACCGACATTTTCCGGTTCGTAATTAATTTTTCAAATTCAAGTGTTCAAATGATTAGATTGGAGTCGGTATGTTGATTTTTTTTCTTCTCTTATTATTTCCATGATTATTTACTCATTATTTATTTCCCTCGGTTCATATTGTTCTTATCTTTTATGAACTTAGAAAACAATTAATAATCATTAAAACACCATAAACTCATTTCATTAACTAACGATATCACAGGCGGCGCATATAACCTAACCGGTTGGAGCGCCCCTTGTTTCTTACGTCGTCTCGTAAAGTGGTTTCATGTAAGATTTCCCGATTCCCAGTTCAGTTTATAAACTAGTTTTGTCTGGTTGTGCAAAGTCCTCTTCAGCTGAAATGTTGTGTGCGTCGAGGAATGTGGTGCGTGACATTTGAACGTACATTGTCACTAGCGCGTTACATGTACGTGCCTGATCACTGTTTGTACAGGGCCAACACACGGTTTTATCTCTGACTTCTCAAGACAAAGAATGTGTTTCACCCCACACCTCCCTGTAGTTACGTGATTGGATATTTAGAAGGATGTACTGTTATATCATTAACTCCGTCTACGTCTGGGGTAGAATCTGGCCCAGAATTTGGCTCTGCTTATTGTAAATGGCAAGGGAAGAGATAAAGTCCATCACGCAAACATCAGACTAGAGGACTAGAACAAGAGGCGAGTTCTTGCAGTCGTCGTCGGGACCTCTCTGTATCTTCTTGACGACCTTCCCGACAACGACGACAATGACAACACGAACGATGTTAAAGACGGTGACGAACACGCAGGGAGAACATCCCTAACCGTGGCTGGTTCTGACCAGCATAGGCCTCTAATAATCATATCACCTTGGCTAGGATAATCCTTGTAACTTGACGGTTGGCGCGCCCTTAATCTAAATCAACTAAAACTCAGATCCGCAGGGAACCCTATGGCGTAAGGGTGGACAATGAATACGGACCTCTGTTGTTGTCGCTCCCTCGTCTAATAACGGTGACACTCTTTCTGAAATCCTCAATCAAAGAATTTTCGACGAAATTTAATTAGACGAGTGAGCGTAGCGAACGTTACGAACGAGCTATACTCGATCGGGCCTTGGCCGTGAGCATTATCTGTTAAATGTCTGTTTTTCCGGGCTCATACGGCCGAACGGCCAAATAGATTGGGCTGAAATTTTAAACAGATACCCGTGACCAGGTAACTTAGAACTGCTAACAAAATGAACAATATTCGTTGCGATTTAAGCTCACAAGAAATAAAAATGTGAAAAATTTGAACTTGGATTGCAAATGTTTAGAATACCCATTAGTAAATAGAACACAGCCTGTGAAAGTTTGCGATCAGATGAACCAAGTAAATTTGTTTATTATTTTGTTTTCATTATGCATGCCTTCTGTCATTCTGTAAATGATGCTAGGCCATTGCTGGCTATCAAGGATACTATTATACACTTCGTTTGGGCTGGTGATGATCTACAAGAAACAGTGCGACAGTATTTTATCTCGCAAACATCAGCTGGTAATTGTAGGGTAGTATATTACTTTCCGAAACTAGAATGTGAGCTCTGGTAGTCGTTGTCGGGAACCCCCCATATTCTCCGACGACCTTCCCAACGACGACGACCAGGACAAAACGAACGATGACAAAGACGATGACGACCACGACGCGAGAACCCTCCCTTTTCTTTCACCTTTACCCGTGGGCTATTTCTGACCAGCACCAGCATGGGATTTTCCTCCCTGTATCCTCTACGCAAGAGTGGTGATTTTTGACCTAGCGGTTGTCGCACCCTTAATCCAAACTTAAACTAAATTGGGACGTATGGGACCAGCCTTTTTTCATAATAGGACGACGACAAACGGTTGACGCACCCTGAAACCAAAAACTAATAAACCACTTTCTCTGTTCACCCAGGCCTAAATCTTTTGTTTTTTTGGTTTATTTGGATTAAGGACGCGTCAACCGTTAGGTCATAATGCACCACTCTAGCCTAGGGGATGGGGAGGAGGAGCCCATGCTGGTCAGAACCAGCCATGGGTAAGGGGAGGAAGGGGGATTTCTCACGTCGTGGTCGTCATTGTCTTTGTCATCGTTCGTTGTGTCATTGTCACCGTCGTCGGGGAGGTCTTCAAGGGAAGGGGGAGGTGTCCCCGACGACGATTGCCAGAGCTCGCCTCTGGTTTTGGGGAGTAGCTGATGTTTGAGAGGTGGACCTTTTCTCTTGAATCGCCTTTTACGATTAGCAGAGCCATGCTCTGGGCCAATTCTACCCCGAGCCCAGACGGAATCGTCTTTAATTTTTTATACATTGACGCTGGAGGAAGCACTAAGGGTCATACACCGGCCGTTCCATTTAGCCTGGGGTGTAGCCTATCTGTTCAACAAGGGTCTGTGACCACAAATGTTTGTATAAAGATTATAACTAGGGGAACGCCAAAGTCGTTGTTAGACGAGTGAGTGAGCCATGTGTTGTGTACCCGCTAACATTACTTTTCTTCCCCCTACCTTTGACCTCCCGAGCCTATCATTGGTTAAAGTGGCGCATTATGGCCGGACAGTTGACGTGCCCTTAAACTTAAAAACTTATAATTACCTAACTTAAATCCAATCAATGTTCACGGGTACTCAACACGTGGCTCTCTCACTCGTCTAACAACGACTTTGGCGTTTCCCTAGTTCACTTTTAAACACATATCATGTTTATTCAAATAAATTATTTTGCTATTATTCCACTGTCATCTCTAAAATTTTATTTTATTTCATAAATTAAGATAAAATAATCATCAAACACAACACTTACCTCATTTCTTTAACTAACAATATCACAGGCGGCGCAATATGACCTAACCGGCTGAAGCGCCCTAGTTTCTCACGTCGTCTTAACATAGGCGTCTTAGTTGTTTGTCTGCTAACATGACACATTAAGACACAAGAGCTAAACTCTGACTTCGTAGACAATATTCACTTATACAATTTGAACGTCGTTCGTCGATTCTCGTAAAGTTTGTAAATGTAGGTACAGATAAGTATTATATTACATTGTTTAAATTTATTTAAGAATTATTATTAAATATTGAAGAAACCAATACAAACTATCCGAACTGACCTGTGGCTGACTTTCATGGAGAGTTTTTTTTAATTTTCATGTTTAATGTGTTGTTATTTAATATTAATTTTCTGATTATCACATCGAGCATATAGCCCTTGACCTAAACAGACAGGTGTGGGCGATACCATTAAAAACATTAATAAAATACATACATGTACATATATTGAACAAGATTATTAATATTTACAGGCATTATACATGCAGAATATACAAACAATACTGGGAAAACTATGAAAAATCAACATTTAGGAACGATGACAAACAACGATTCAACCGCGACGTGACAGCCCCCAATTCCTCCCCCTACCCGTGGCTGGTTCTGACCAGTATGGACCCTCCTCCCCATCCCCTAGGCTAGAGTGGGGCATTATGACCTAACGGTTGACGCAACCATAATCCAAATGAACTAAACTAAACTAAAAACTAAAAGTCTCTCATTAAACGCCATCTACCCACTCCCCAGGGCAAAACAGCTCCAACCGAGACTAAACTGACGGATGTTTTACTTACAGCTGTTTAATCTAAGGAGAACGATGATGAGTTGAGAAGAAGAAAGAAGGTACGATGCCTCGCGCAAGCAATTTTATCTCTCCCAAACATAAAGAACATCTATTATATGATAACGGCTTCGACCTTTCTAAATTGATCACTCAAAGTAATTTATTTAACATAATTTAATCGACATCAACCACATTTCTTTTATTTATAATCTACATTTGAATAAATAATGTTTTTTTGTTATTAATATCATCACCATCATTTTCTTTTCTTTTATAAAATTAGAATACAATATAATCATCAAACACATCATTTACTCATTTAATTAACTTTCAATATCACAGGCTGCTTAATATGACCTAACCGGTTGAAGCGCCCTAGGATTTTACGTCGTCGTACCGACGTTTTGCGTCACTAAATGTACATTGAATTATGTGCCACGGACTAAACATCCGGTTACGTAATCTACTGATAAGAACCAGGCGAGGGTAGGAACAACCCGGGTCAGTCGTTGCAGGTTCACTACGCGGACAGGTCGCTGTGATAGCCGGCGATGTCCACGAGACGGAGAAGACGAGGACTCAAAAGTACAGTGTGTAGTGAGGAGTAGATTCAAGTGTGTTGAATTACCTACAGTTACAATGTGATCGATGATAATGTATCGGATAAATTGAGTATATTCCACGTCGCATACAGCCGCTGATTATCTCGCCCATCTTTTTGAAGAAGGTAAGACCTGTCACTTGATTTACTAAGGTTATCAAAGTTTGGTGTGCATAGATCTTGCCCTGCACTGAAACCACCTTTCTATTGTTGTTAGTTGCTACAGTGCTAAATATCATAAGACCACTACTGAGCTATATATCGGGGGGGGAGGGATGAAGGATGAATGAGCTTTGTATTCTTATTAACACGCTCATCCAACAACGCGATTGTAATACCGTTCACGACGCGGGCCTAGAACAGAGTCGACAAAGAAGTTTCTCCGTTGGGGGAAACTTCTTTATCGACTCTGCGGGAAACCAAACACCGTAGAACAATAATAATGTTAGGCACGGAGGTTCTTTCATCTGAGCTCTTTGCTCCGACGCCAAGACCAGGGCCACATGGAGCCGGATTGTGGGGAAAATACACAGTATGTGAGAATAAATACACTTTTAATAAACATCCAGACATTTTAGAATTCGTTGTCCAATTCCAACTATGGTAATATATTAAAAGTTGTTAACAATTATAATTAATATAAATTTAAACTATTGCACACTATTTTCTTTGGCGGCGCACCACAAATGCGTTATTCGCCGCAGCCGCGTAGTAAAATAATGTTTTATGTTTAGAGGGCTGTGGATAAGGCATTGTTGAGAACAGACGCCACTTTTTGTCTGTCTTGATTGGTTTTCACACCAACATAGTCGCGTTTGATTTCTCTGTACTAAATTACAATACATTTTGTAATTCGGAGAGAAGATTTATCACAGTTTGTGTTGATAACGAACGAAGAAGTCCTCTCGAGTTTGGAGGCTGTTTATAGGGCGAGCTGTTCTTTCAGATAAGTTGGAATCTTGGATTTGGTCATCGGTTAATTGTCTGGTCTGGTTGGTTTTTTATCTGCCGACAATATTCAGCAAGCCAGACTTCGATATTTTGAAAATGTTTCACTTTTCTGTTGCAACTCATGGATGTCGACGCTCAAATACTTAATTTAGTTCTAGTCGTTTGGACGTTTGATCTTTTCAAGCTCACTCTCCCTGCGATCGAATGCTGGTTCTGTCAATCACATGCATGTCCTACCAATCCCCGGGGAAGAATTTTGCCTAGAGCATGGCTCTGTTAATCATTAATGCCTGGGAAGAGATAAAGTCCATCTCGCAAACAAACAGCTAGCAATAAGAAGATTATTCCCTAAAACTAAGGGCGAGCTCTGGCGGTAGTCGTCAGGGACCCCCTCCCCTCCCCCTAAACCCATGACGACCTCCCAAAGACCCAAAGACCCAAAGACGATAACGACCGCGATGAGAGACACCCCATTTCCTCCCCTACCCGTGGCTGGTTCTGACCAGCATTGACCCTCCTCCCCATATGCCCTAGGATAAAGTGTTACATTATGTCCTAACGGTTGACGCGTCCTGAATCCACATAAATAAATAAAATATCGGGTCTGATTTGGCCGAAAGCATGGTTCTGCTAATAAGGCAATTCAAGAAACAAAGTGTCTGCTAGCATAGGGGAGTCCGGAGAATATTACTACCCGAAACTAGAGGCGAGCTCTAGAAATCGTAGCAGGGGACACATCCTTTTTCCATTGACGACCTTACTGTGACAGTGACATGACGAACGATGATGAAAACGATGATGACCGCGACGTGGGTCTCCTCCTTTCCTCCCCTTACCCATGGCTATTTTTTACTAGCATGGGACCCTACTCCCCATATCGCCTAGGCTCAGGGAGCTCATTATAACCTAACGGTTAACGCGCCCTAGATCCAAAAAAACAAAAAAAAAACATTTTTAGGGCTTAAATCGAGAAAATTTGTAGATAGCCAACTCGGTCTTGCCACTTAGGTGTCGACATGTTCAATGTTTGATATTATAATAAGTTTTAGCACTGAGTTTTTTCCAACAAATAATCTAACGAAAATTGTTGACATTAATTCTTTATTGTTAATAACATGAGCAAAGGATGGTCAAAGTGCAAGTTTTGTTTAATTCGTCATTGCCCTATTTAAATGTTACCTGATAATTAAATAACATATTATTCTTACCCGTCCACGAAGCTTGTTTGTGAAATCAAGATTTAACTAAAGCGTATTGTCTCTTACTTTTTATAAATCCCACCGTTTTCTAAAACGCATGTTTTATGCAACTGCAAAGTACGCTTATTAAGTATTGAGCGTGTAACGAAGTGACTCGACCCTTAAGTACATGTCTATTAATTTCTTTAAAACCATGGCCCACTCAGCGTCAGGCTTGGCTAGCCGGCTTCGATAAGCCCGGGGAGCCGAGAATGTGGTGGGAACCTCCCACCCCCTACCCGACTTAGTTGGAAATAGGGCTCGATATTAATTAATCACAGGCGGAGCAATATGACCTCACCGGTTGAAGCGCCCTAGTTTCTCAAGTCCTCGTTTAACACGTATATTATCGTGTAAGCTTCGTGTAGGGTAGGGTATCCGCTAATGGTTACCCGGCTACAATGAAACACTCTTGGATGAGATATTTGCAGATGTGGTTCATCCAATGAGGGTAATCGGGAGACGCAGGTCCTGAGCCAGTGCTCTCGGCTGAGGCAGGAGATCCACACGGATTCTAATTATTCTTTTCTTTTATATACTTGAAACAATATAATAATCAAACACACCATTAAACTCATATAATTATTTTCTATATCACAAGTGAAGCAATATGACCTAACCGGTTTAAGCGCCCTAGTTTCTCACGTTGTCGTTTGCTTGTTCTATGTAAAAGATTCGTGATATTTTCTTCTATCACCCAATTTACATTTTACTTTTAATTATTTTTGTCAATATTTTTCACAGTAGACTTTTATTTCATGTCCTAAATAATTTCGATGGTGACATTGCCCCCAAGCCCTGAAACAAGAGGAGAGATCTTGCAGTCGTAGTCGGGGATTCTTCCCCATCTCCATCATGGATTAACCTCTATCTCCTCTAGTCTAGAGTGGTGCATTATGACTTAACGGTTGACTCTCCCTTAATCTCAATAAAATATGACAATAAAAATGTCATTTAAGGGGTATTTAACCGCTAGACTCAAAAATATATTTCATTCAGGCTAATTAGTAATGAATTTAGCAATTCACAGAAAAATTATTGGGGCCAAACCCTGACCTCCCAAAAAACTTGTCAAAAATGATCATTTTTGGAGCTAGGTCTTATCGACAAAAATCTTCCATAACAAATAATATGGGGACGAAGTTTATGCCCCCTGACCTTGAAGGATTTTGATCAGAAACAATATTGGCCATAATTGACGTACTAAACAGCCTTTTCTGTAAATTCTCTATATTTTGTTTTGTAATTTGTGCAAGTAGTTCGGTCAAAATATGCTGATTACCAAGATGGGGTGTGATTTTGGAATACATATTTTTGCGTGTTTGAGGGTATATTTGGGCACAGTTTCAAGACACGATGTTGTAAAGGGGCATTTCAGATTGTTACTATGCTCTAGTATCTATGTAGACCAAAAAAGAAGCAGGTTCAAGCCTAGGAGGATTCTGTGTGTAGTGTATACACTGAATCCTCCTAGGATGCGATGCGATTTTGCGAGATACCGCTTTGTTCTGCAGGTAGTTCACGACCTTGCGGAGAAACAACGCATCCACTGCCTTTGCACACTTTGTGTCGGGACTGTTTATTTTATATGTTGTTGTCAGGGTCCACTAGATACCTAACAGCTGCTAGCTTATCATAAGTATCTAGTGGACCCTAATTGTTGTTAGTTAAATCGCAGCTCATTGTTTCCTTCATAGTGACAGCATAAAAGAGAAATGTGTGTTTATTCCCAACTGAGGAGAATGGGTTTATAATTGTCAAATTTAATACACAATAGACACGCTCAGGTCTCTAAGAGCTAGGCTTTTAATGTGGGTAGGTTTCTTTCAGCCATACTATTACTATAAGTTTGAGATAGTTAATAATATGCTTGTGTTTATGTCAGGAGGCGGCTTGCACTGCGAATAAGATAATCATGTAAAAATATGAAATAGGAAGCCTTGACTTGCGTGCGTGGAAAGTTGACCAAATTTTGCGTTGAGTTGCGAAATCGCACGTACCTGGTGCCTGATTGGTCCAAGACAATCGCAACGCAACGCAATATCATGAATCCACCTTTATTCAGCAAAGCTGCGTAGGAAAATAATGTTCAGTATTTAACAGGCGGGGGATTGTGGATTGGTGGATTGTTGATGAAACAACATCAAACGCCATATTTGTCTGTCTTGGTCACATTTCGCACTTTCCAAGACTGTCGTGTTTCATTTCTCGGGACCAAATACATTTTATTTTGTAATTCGGTAAGAAGATTTAATTAATGTTAGTGTTGGTTACAATCGAAGAAGTTCTGTCAACGTTTGGATGTGGTTTGTTGGGCGTGATTTCTTAGAGATTAGTAAAACACCATTGATTTGGTCATCGGTGTAGTCGTCTAGACCTAGGGCCTTGGCTGGTTGGTTTTATCATCTGCCGACAATAGGCCCATTCAGCAAACCATACTTGGGTTTAACAGTGTTGTACTTTTATCTAGCAACTCCAGGGCATTTCAAAACCCAAACACCAACATCTTACCCACGCTTACCTCTTTAGCAGGGACAAGATTGCCCTAGGTGTGACACAATATGTGACGTTATGTCTTGCGACTCCAACTCCAGCTTAGTCAACCATATGAGAAACTGTTTTCTTACGACCACAGCGACCAACATATTACATTTTAGGAATAAAGTACCACGATGTGAGAACTCCCCCCCCCCCCCCTTCCTACCTCCCACTACCCGTGGCTGGTTCTGACCAGCATGGGATCTTCTTACCCATATCCTCTAGGCTACTGTGGCGCATTATCACCTTACGGTTGACTCGTCCTAAGTACAAAAAAACGAAACGTAACTATCCCAATCATATGAAGAAATCGCAGTGACAAACTTACTAAATTTCTCATCCGAAGTAATTTGTTTAAATAAATTTAGTTCACATCAAACATACTTCATCATTCATGCCACATAAATATTTTTTCTGTTGTTATCACTTTCATATCTATATTTTGTTTTTATTTTATAAACTTTGAAAACAATACAAACATCAAGCACAATTAAATCATTTATTTAACTTGTAATATCACAGATGGTGCAATATGACCTAACCGGTTGAAGCGCCCTAGATTCTCACGTCATCGTCATTCATGCTTCATAGACTTGACACAGGAGCTTCCCGAGTCGATTGTGGTTCATTCTGCGTTGAGATGATCTCTGAAGACCTAATCAATTTCTCTATGAAGACTCAAGTTCCAGGACGATAATATCTGTAAGCCCAGTGTAAAGCGCACGTTCTGAATCTGCTGTGTGAAATGGAACGTGACATTCGAATTGTCCACACACGTCTGACTCACGGATATCTCCTAACAAGAGAAGAGGTTGCTGCTAGATGCGACACACGTGGTGCTTTGCGCATGCTATGTCAACTCTCACAATCTTATGAAGGACTTTTCTCTTTGAATGGTGACAAACTTGCTTACATTTCTCACTGGATGTCCGTTGTTTAGCAAAGTTTAAGTCACTTCCAAAATAAGTAATGCTTCAATACTTTTATATTTGTCTCAAGACTGTTTTAATTACAATCTTGTTCATTCATTGTGTACCCCGTCTTGGCCTGGGGGTAGAATTTGACAAAAACATAGCTCTGCTAATCATTAAAGAAAGATTCAAGAGAAAAAGTATATCTCGCAAATATCAGCAAGAAATTAGGACAGTATATTACTCTTCGAAATTAAAGGCGAGCTGTGGCAGTCGGCGGCATTGACCTGTCCTTCACCCTTGACGACCTTCTGACGTTGACGACCATGACAACAAGAACGACGACAAAGACTATAACGACCACGACGTGATAACCCCCGCCCCCCGCTATTTCCTACCAATACTCGCGGCTGGTTCTGACCGCTGCATGAAACTTTATTCCCTAAAGAGGTCTCTTTGCCAAGTAGCGCATTGTGACCTAACGGTTGACGCGCCCTAAGCACATATACACCTCCTTTTAAATCTGCTGTGTTTTAGCTTATGAAACAATATTATAATCATCCAACACAGCATACACTCAATTCATTCACGTACAATTTGACCTAACTAGTTTAAGGGCCCTAGTCTCTCACGTCGACGTATTTTTTGTTCATTTTTTCTATCGCAAAGTAAATAATAGTTTATATTAAAAAAGTGTTATATTCACGGTATTAGACTAGTGAGAGTACTTGAGTTTCTTGTCGTGTGAACGTTCATCCCCTGTGCATCCCCTATATCCCCCAGTTTCTCCCTCTTCTCTAGACTCGACCACAATCCGATTATCCCCATTGAGACCTGTTCTCTTTCGGAAGGCGCGTCTGCCGGAAATAACCGACTTTACCCGACCTATATTATAATTAATTACCTCTTTACATTCTACTAAAGAACTCTTTGACTTCTGCCGAGTTGGTAGGTGTTGCTTTGTGAGCACTTTGTCCGCCTGCTCCGCGTGTTGAATACAGAGAAGTTCCCAACCTCAGATTATCGTTTTATTTTTTTTTGGGGGGGGGGGGTTTACTTATGAGGTGCATTTCAGAGAGTGGGCCACGGACAGATTTAGTGGGTGGAGGGGGAAGGGGTTGCAATCAATGTAGCGGGTTGGGCCTGGACAACCCTGTGATGCCCTTGGTTCCAGTTACATGGCTCTGCTAATCGTGAAAGGCGATTGAAGAGAAAAAATCCACCTCGCAAACATCAGCTAGTAAGAGGGGAGTGTATGTTCTCCCTTTAACTAGAAGCGAGCACTGGCAATCGTCGTCTGGGACAGCTTCCCCTTCCCTTGATGATCTCCTCGACGACGACGACGACGACGACGACGACGACAACAACTATTACACCACGAATGATGACAATTACGATGATTACTGCGACCAGAACAAAAAAAAATATTATCAAAACTAGAGGCAAACTCTAGCTGTCGTTGTCGTTGACCTCTCTACTTCCCTTGACGACCCTCTGACGACGACGACTACATTGAGAACACGAACACTGACAAAGAAGAGGACGACCACGACGTGAGAATCCCCCTTCTTCCCCTAGCCACAGGCTGGTTCTGGCCCAGAATGAGATTTTACTCCCCATATCCTCTAGGCTACAGTAGTACATTATGACCTAACGGTTGACGCGCCCCTAATCCTTAGAACTTAGTTTTTATTAATGCATATATCTTACTCGTTGTTGTTCACCTCAAACGGAGAGAGAATTTATTGAAACCATTGATATGACAATGTTGACAAACTTTTTTAAAACCATTATACGAAATAATTTGTTTAACATAATAAATTATTGTCTTAAATATTCATATTTTTACAGAATTATATTAATTTTTCATTACCGTCTTTATCATATTCTATTTGTTTATAAAGTGAGAAAACAAAATAATATTTAACAAAAAAATCAGTTCTTAAACGTACAATGTAACAGGCAGTGCAATATGACCGTCCCGATTGAGCGCCCTAGTTTCTCACGTCGTCGTCGACGTCAGTCTTCCATATGGAACAATAACAGAACTACATAAGATCTACTTTAGCCAGGGTATCACAAGTGATTCAACTCCTTGGTGTCTGCGTTTCCTTTTTTTTCTGTACGAGAAGCATAACTCCCCGAAACTAGAGGCAAATCTAGCGGTCGTCGTCGTGGATACCGTGGGCCCAGTATCCCAGTTCATAATTTTTATTTCTTCAACATTTATAATGCCCCTAAAACGTATAAAAAGAATCAGTCAAAAGCAACTATTGTAATGTTAGGAGTTGTTTTTTTCTACGACCTTCCTGTTCTCACATAGAGAAGAGGTGGAATATAGTCCAGAATTCGAATAGGCCACACCCGCCTAACTCACGAATATCTCTTAACCAGAGAAAAGGTTGTTCCCAGATGTGACACGTGTGCTGTACCTTTAGCAGCACCCCCGTCTGTGTCCGGGGTAGAATTGGCCCAGAGCATGGCTCTGCTAATCGTAAAAGGCGATTCAAGAGAAAAAGTCCACATCGCAAACATCAGCAAGTATGAAGGGTTGTATTTTACTCCCCGAAAATAGAGGCGAGCTCTGGCAATCGTCGTCGGGGACCTTTTCCCCTTCCCTTGACGACCCCTTGACGACAATGACGACAATGACACCACGAACGATGACGAAGACAATGACGAGCCCCCACGACTTGAGAACCTCCTTTCCTCCCCTTACCCGTGGCTGGTTCTGACCAGCATGGGGCCCTGCCCTCCCCCCCCCCCTAGGTTAGAGTGATGCATTATGACCTAACGGTTGACGCGTCCTCAAATCAAATAGACAAAAAAACTTTAACAGTCGGTACATCATATGCTAGCAGAATGTACCAAATATTTTGCCTTGCGAACGCAATTTGATCTCTCTTTATCATAATGATAACGGCGACAAACTTTCAAAATTTCTCATTCAATGTAATTTTTTTTTAGCGAAATCCAATTCACATTACATACATTTCTTTAATTTATTTACTCCCATTCAAATAATCAGGCCGCTTCGCGTACGCTTTTTCTAGTCGCGTTGATGAATGAGCTTTTTGGTTGAAATGCTTATATTAAAACCGTTATTTCTACAAATTCTGGCAAACTTTTTCAATTTTTTTCTTTCAAATGGCAATACATTACCATAACCTGAATGTCCATGTGAAATATGAACGTTGTAACCTCACCCGTTTGGTCAGAATCGGCCCAAAGGTCACGAAAATATCGCATTCAATTTTTTTTTAAACGTAAAATTATGATATTCATGAGAAATATTTCTTCAAATTGTACCCAAAAACGTTACAGATGTAAGTTCTGAGGATTTCGAAGGTCCCCTTAAATTTTCATTAGGATCGCATATGCCGTTTGCCCGGTAGAGCGCGAACAATCAGACAAAAAGGGGGAAAAAAACACCCGAGCTACGGGGGGGGGTGGGGTTGGGGGGGGGTCATTGAAATTGAAGTCTTCGCTTCGGTCATTCAATATATATATATTGTTTTTCTAATGCAATCATCACCATCATTTTCTTTTCTTATTTATACACTTTGATGCAATCAACAACAAACTAGAAGAATCTCAAGGACCTTCATCCCCCGACGTATTTAGCATTGCTGAACATTGGTTGTCCGGCCCCGAAGCTGCCACATATTCACCGCCCCATACTATAATGCGTTGTGTCTTGTCGCAAACATCACTCGGCAGAGCGGCAATATCTTCAAGGTTACCTTCAAGTAACAACAAACTAGAAGAATCTCAAGTACCTTCATCCCCCGACATATTTAGCATTGCTGAACATTGGTTGTCCGGCCCCGAGGCTGCCACATATTCACCGCCCCATACTATAATGCCAGTGTGTCTTGTCGCAAACATCACTCGGCAGAGCGGCAATATCTTCAAGGTCACCTTCAAGTAACAACAAACTAGGAGAATCTCAAGTACCTACATCCCCCAACATATTTAGCATTGCTGAACATTGGTTGTCCGGCCCCGAAGCTGCCACATATTCACCGCCCCATACTATAATGCCAGTGTGTCTTGTCGCAAACATCACTCGGCAGGGCGGCAATATCTTCAAGGTCACCTTCAAGTAACAACAAACTAGAAGAATCTCAAGTACCTACATCCCCCGACATATTTAGCATTGCTGAACATTGGTTGTCCGGCCCCGAAGCTGCCACATATTCACCGCCCTATACTATAATGCCAGTGTGTCTTGTCGCAAACATCACTCGACAGAGCGGCAATATCTTCAAGGTCACCTTCAAGTAACAACGAGCGAGAACAATTATGAACTCTGCATTGAAAAACATTTGAATGCACAGGGGGGTTAAGCACACTCACTTCCCCTAGGCTTAAAGTGGCGCATTATGACCTAACGGTTGGCGCGTTCTTTATCAAAATTAACTTCAAACTGAATATTCTCAGTTAATGGTTCAAAACTCTCCGAAATATCAATCTTCACCTTAGATAACTTGAACCATTATTGTACAACCCTGTCCTCTTTGAAAGGTCAATAAATTCTGGATATCTCCTACAACCACTGAAAAGATTCATTATGAATTCAGTAATTTTATTTATCTAGATACTGAATCGTATGATAACTGTGACAAACTTTGTAATTTCTCATTCGAAGTAATTTGTTTAACCATTTTTTAATCAATAACATTTAATTTTATTCATTTAAGAATCTGAGTATGACTATAAACTAAAGAAAAAAATTATACCCACAACAAATTGTTTGCGGTTGAAGCGCCCGAGTTTCTCACGTCGTTCTTAAGTGATTCTTGACGACCCCCCGGCGACGATGACAATGAAACAACGAACGATGACAAAGACGATGACGACCGTGACGTGAGAAACCCCCCTTCCGCCCCTTAGGCTAGAGTGGTGCATTATGACCTAACGGTTGACGCGTCCTTAATCCAAATAAACCAAAAAAAGATCATCAGAGCTCAGATTTCAACATTCTCGACAGTTTGACCATTGTTTTACTTGCTTATCAGTTCAGGAGTTATATTCTTTCTGAAACTAGAGCCCAGAGGGGAGTATGGCTGCCAACCACTCTCCACCCTCGTGTAGTTCAGCACGAGGCGCCCTCTCGCCCCTAACCCTGAAGTTATAGAATACCAATGTCGAGTCGCAGCATAGAACGTAATATAATTTTTAATCACACCAGTCACCACAAACAAAAGTTTTGAAAACACATGCCTAAAACACGCTAATATACTCAAGTCACACTCTAAGAACCGAAAGAAATTGCGGGGCCATGCGCCCCGGACCCGCATTGGCTGGGGTGCCGCCCCCAGACCCCCTTGTACAAAATAATATACTTTCCCCACGAAAGATCGTACACCCACGAACCACCACACCACGGTGGGGGGGGGGGGGGGGGGGGGGGGCGGCTAAATGTAATCTCGCATACGTTAGTAAATTCCTCGGGCCGGCCCTGCTTCAAGTATAACCGGGGTTTCTTCAGTCGTTGCTTAGAATGCCTGCAACGGATTGAGTCCTCTTAAACATGCCCTCTGACATTCCCTAATCCCTCACAGTCATATAATACCACGTCTGGGCCCGGGATATAATTAAGCCCAGAGCATGGCTCTGCATGCTAATCGTAAAAGGCGAGGAAAGAGACAAAATCCATCTCACAAACATCAGCTATAGTACGTAGGGGAATATAATATCACTTTCCGAGACTAGAGGCGAGCTCTGGCAGTCGTTGTCAGGGACTTGACCCCCTTCCCTTGACGACCCCTTGACGACGATGACGATAATTACACAAGGAACGATGACAAAGACAATGACGACCGCGACGTGAGAAACCTCCCTTCCTCCCCTTACCCATGGCCAGTGCATGGGCCCCTCCTTCCCATATCCCCTAGGCTAGAGTGGTGCATTATGACCTAACGGTTGACGCGTCCTTCATCCAAATAAAAAATATATATATATAAAAATAAAAAAATTTCAACTCAATTTATTTTCTTTTGCAAACTTTGAAAACATTTATAATAATCAAACACACAAGAATCTGAATTTCTCACAGGCGACGCAGTATGACCTTACTTCTTGAAGCGCCCTAGTTTCTCAACACGTCGTTCGCTTCCGTAATTGTAATATACAAACTGTGTAGGCCTGAGCGCTAAGCGCGGACTCTGATACAAAAGGTCCCGGGTTCAAATCCCCCCCTCAATCGTTATTGCGAATGCAATGGAAAGAGAATTTTTGTACTCATCTTTCGAACCCCATAACTCCGTCTAGGCCCGAATTTGAATTTGAGAATTTGGGCCGCAGCATGGCTCTTCTAAATGTAAAAAGCGAGAAAAGAGATAAATTATATTTCGAAAACATCAGCTATTATAGGGTAGTATGGAAGTATTTAACTCCCTAATACCAGAGGCGAGATCTGGCATTCGTCGTCGGGGACCCCTCGACTCTTCCCTTGTCGACCTTTCCGACGAGACGACGACAATGACAACAAGAACGATGACAAAGTCTATGACGACCACGACTTGAAAACCTCCCCTTCCTCTTCCTGGTTCTGACCGCAGCTTGGGACTTTCCTCCCTACAGCCTCTAGGCTAGAGAAGCCATAATGACCTAACTGGTTGTTACGCGCTAGTCTCTTACGCTGTTATATAATATCCAACCAAATACAAAAATTTGTAAAAAAAAAAAAACGGCAGCCAAGCTCTCCTTCAAAAGTCTCCGGCTGTGAATGCTGTGAGATATAGAAGTTGAGCCAAGCTTTTTATTCTTTCTCCCTAGTTTCGCTTTTAAAATAAGTAAGATCATTTCGCCTGTTGACGAGCGCCAAGCCAACGATTTTTGTGGTAAAAAAGTAAAATTTTTAAACTCGAAATCATAAAAAAAATTGCCTTGGCCATTGAATTTGGTTCATGGCCAAGCCATTTTTTTATGATTTCGAGTTTAAAAATTTTACTTTTTTACCACAAAAATCGTTGGCTTGGCGCTCGTCAACAGGCGAAATGATCTTACTTATTTTAAAAGCGAAACTAGGGAGAAAGAATAAAAAGCTTGGCTCAACTTCTATATCTCACAGCATTCACAGCCGGAGACTTTTGAAGGAGAGCTTGGCTGCCGTTTTTTTTTTTACAAATTTTTGTATTTGGTTGGATATTACATCTTTTTGTTGTTCGTTCGCTATCAAGGTGTGAATGATTAAATTTGTTGAGTTCAAAGTTGTTTTTTTACATTTTTGGGCCCACGGTCCCCCCAAAGATACCCCTTAAATAAATAAATAAATTTTTTTTTACAGTCTACCCACTCAGCTATATAACTGATTTTCAGTGGGGGACTTTAAATCAAAGCGACCAAGCCAACCCTGCAGGCCCCGACGCAATCGACGAGTGAGCGATAACCAACCAAAGATCGATATTTTTAATAGGAAATATATCAATCAGTGGTATGGACAGTGCGAACACCGCGGATCAACGCCAGAATCAACAAGGCCGATTCAGAACAACTCTGAAATTTATTATGTGCTTCGTTGCTAGGACGGCTCCAAAGTCACCGTTTACAAACTCCTAAGACAAGAACTGATAGACTTAAGTCCAAATCAGAAGTTAAAAAACTTCTGACTTGAGCGGATATCGAACCCTGGCCCTTCTGCATTGGAAGCAGATACGCTAACAACAAGACCAACGCACTAGCATAAGCACTAGATATTTATAATGGTTAAGAGCATGTTTAATTTCAAGCTTGTATACAAATTACTAAGCCTGAGTAATTACGCGTTTTGATTTTGCTAGGACGGCTCCAAAGTCACCTTTTACAAACTCCTAAGACAAGAACTGATAGACTTAAGTCCAAATCAGAAGTTAAAAAACTTCTGACTTTAGCGGGAATCGAACCCTGGCCCGTCTGCATTGGAAGCAGATACGCTAACAACAAGACCAACGCACTAGCATAAGCTCTAGATATTTATAATGGTTAAGAGCATGTTTAATTTCAAGCTTGTATACAAATTACTACGCCTGAGTAATTACGCGTTTTGATTTTGCTAGGACGGCTCCAAAGTCACCGTTTACAAACTCCTAAGACAAAGAACTGATAGACTTAAGTCCAAATCAGAAGTTAAAAAACTTCTGACTTTAGCGGGAATCGAACCCTGGCCCTTCTGCATTGGAAGCAGATACGCTAACAACAAGACCAACGCACTAGCATAAGCACTTGATATTTATAATGGTTAAGAGCATGTTTAATTTCAAGCTTGTACAAATTACTACGCCTGAGTAATTACGCGTTTTGATTTTGATTTTGATTTTGATTTTTCCCGGTCCCAATTGCCCGTGTTTTGTTATATGAGGTACATCTGAGTGTGGCCCAAGTTTCAAAGTTCTAAGATGGAACCGTTTTCTCGGTATAGCGTATTATTCATAAGAGTACGGAATTACCTACTTTTGATAATTTTTTGTTTTTTTTTCCGGTACCCGTTAACCAATTTTGCTTTCCCAAATTCAAAAGTGATAAAGAATGAGAGATATCAAAATGTATTCCACGTTTGAAACATCTCAGTTGTAGCGTTTTCTTTGAATGATTCATTTCTTAAAGTTCAGATATGTTTTTTGTCATTTTTGGGCCCATGGTCATCCCAAATTTAGCCCCTTGTGTTTTGGACGCAAGATATTTATAATGGTTAATAGCATGTTAAATTTCAAGTTTGTACAAATTACCACGCCTTGGTAATTACGCGTTTTGATTATCATCCAAATTTTGATTTTCTCCGGTCCCTGTTACCCGATTTTGGTTTTGAAAGCAAAAGGCACTGCGTCTGAAATACACCTAAGTGTGGTCCAAGTTTTTATAGTTCTAAGATTTACCGTTTTCTCTGTAGGCTAAAGAACTCTCCGCGGAGAACTGCCAGCACACCACCCACCCACCCCACCCACCCAAACCACCAGCCACCAGCCAGCCTTAAGGAATTTTACGATGTTGAGAGCCTTTTTTAACACAGAACGAGTTGTCGGATCGGGTTGATTTTTTTTTTGGTATGTCATGGACCACATACCAGGTCATATACCGAGTTTTCAAGATGTAACTCTTTCGGGGCGGCGTGTGCAGATAGCTGAAAACCCCCCAACTCTTGTAGGTGTATATAGGGCCGGAGTTCGGTGTCGCCTAAGCATCGCATCGCTTGTCTGCCGGGCGACGACCGTCGCCCTAGATACTTAAATAGTGTCATATTCACGGTATTAGACTAGTGAGAGTACTTGAGTTTCTTGTCGTGTGAACGTTCATCCCCTGTGCATCCCCTATATCCCCCAGTTTCTCCCTCTTCTCTAGACTCGACCACAATCCGATTATCCCCATTGAGACCTGTTCTCTTTCGGAAGGCGCGTCTGCCGGAAATAACCGACTTTACCCGACCTATATTATAATTAATAACCTCTTTACATTCTACTAAAGAACTCTTTGAGTTCTGCCGAGTTGGTAAGTGTTGCTTTGTGAGCACTTTGTCCGCCTGCTCCGCGTGTTGAATACAGAGAAGTTCCCAACATCAGATTATCGCTTTATTTTTGGGGGGGGGGGTTACTTATGAGGGGCATTTCAGAGAGTGGGCCAGGGACAGTTTTAGTGGGCGGAGGGGGAGGGGTTGCAATCGATGTAGGGGGTTTTACCTGACCTTTCATGTGTGTTTACTCGTCATTCATTACCTCGGATAATCTCTTTTATTTATTTTTAATTGGAAACAATATAAACAGCCACACCATAAACAAATTTGATTAACTAACATTTCACCGGCGGCGCAATATTACATAACCGGTTGAAGCGCCCTAGTTTCTCCCGTCGTCTGTTTCCGAATTAATCAACTTGACACCACGGTCGGGGCCCACAGGTCGCGTCACCGTCCTCTCCCTGGTACAGATGGCGCACACGATGACACAGACCACGACGGGGGGAACCACCAACCCCCGCTCTCCCCATATAACTCCCTTTCCCTCTGTCCTTTGCCTGAGCCCGGCCTGATTCCGCCACGGCCCCTTGCCCCCGGCCCCTTCTCCCCATGCCCTCAACATGCTTGTGGCTGGTTCTTACCGGCACAAGCCTGTCATTCCCGCGTCTCCCCACGTCATCCCTACGTTCCTCACCTTTGGAAAATATACAGTTATAAACTGACTAATAAACGACATTACACAGGAGGCGCAATATGTCCTAAACGGTTGACGCGCCCTTAAACCTGAAAAACAAAAAAATTACCATTTTCCCATTCTACAAATCACCCGAACACCTTCTATAAAACTAAAAAAAAACTTTAAAAAGGATTAAAGACGCGTCAAACGTTAGGTCATAATGCACCACTCTAACCTAGGAGTAGGGGGGGGGAGGACCCCATGCTGGTCAGAACCAGCCACGGGTAAGGGGAGGAAAGGGGGTTCTCACGTCGCGGTCGTCATTGTCTTTGTCATCGTTCGTGGTGTCAATGTCGTCATCGTCGTCGAGGGGTCGTTAAGGGAAGGGGGCTAGGTTCCCGACGACGATTGCCAGACCTCGCCTCTATTTTCCAGGGAGTAAAATAATACACTTCATACTAGCTGATGTTTGCGAGGTGGACCTTTTCTCTTGAATCGCCATTTACGATTAGCAGAACCATGCTCTGGGCCAATTCTACCCCGGACCCAGACGGGGATAAAAACCACTTTAAAGATTCGTATTTAAAATAAAATTACCTGCGGCACAGTTGTGAAGGACTCCCCCCACCTCCCTTTCGTCATATATTCCTGCGTGTACGCCACTGTGTGCGTGTCATGAGACTCGAACCCCCCGACCACTTGGTGTACGCCACTGCTAGTGAGAGTATCGCATCCGCCTGTGCAGTGTGCATTCTACCGGGCAGAGTGCAGCACATGACTCACTGATGCACCGGCAATCTGACAAGTATAGGCTTCGTAGAGTCAGTAACGAACCTTCCACGGGCGAGGGAGGTCGCAGCTAGAGCTAGCGCGACGATGTCTAGTGTTGTACCGTGTGTTATGTTCATAGTGTTCGTGCAGCTAGGTCTAGTGCGACGATAAGTGATAGACAGTGTGCTATTGTAGTAGCGTGCGTGTAACAATTTTTAATCGGGACGATAAACTGAATTTAATACGACATTGCTATGGTGCTTACTAGACTGTGCTATGTTAGTATGCGGCAGCTAGGGTTATCGCGAGTCGCGACAGTTTTTAGTGTTATATCGTGTGAGATTGTCGTTGTATGTGAAGCTAGGGTTATTAGTGACGATCTAAACATTGATGATTTCGTTTTTTAAAGTCTCATATAAATGCCTAAGGCTATTCGGGACAAATGATGGTGATAGATGACGATGGAGGACGATTACTAAAACATCATAATGTGTATCCCGGGATACGAACCCACGTCCTCGTAGTGCCATAACGCTTGAGACCAGCGCCCTAATCACATGTGCCAACCAGCGGACGGCATTATAGACGGGTTTGGGGAATGTAATGCGCTATGGAAATGGACTTGACAATGATCGATTGACTTCAAATGGTAAGTTTCATTAATAAGGTGTTGGAGGAGGGGCCGGAGGGGGGTGGACAAAATTTTGGGCTTTGTACAATGAATGAAACAGTGTGTGTGCTATAGAGTAGTGAGGAGGGCGAAGGGGGGGGGGGAGGGGCTCATTTTCTAGCTTGTTACAATACATGAAAATAAATAAATAAATAAAAAATCCGTATTTAGAGTCTCCCCAACTCAGTCACATAACTGATTTTCAGTGGGAGACAGTAAACCAGAGCGACCAAGTCAACCCTGTAGGCCATAACGAAATCGGCGAGTGAGCGATTACCCCCCAAAGATCGATAACAAGGTCGATTCAGAAAACTTTAAATGAATTATGTGCCCTCTTTGCTAGACGGCTCAAATTTCACCGTTTACAAATTCTGTTTGCGTGAGACGCGCTCTCTTTCTATTTTTGTCGTAGAGCGGGCGCAACATCGCAATTACACGTACTTATTAAACTCGCTCTCAATTAAAACTTTGTATAAGTTTGTTTGAACATATATTGTCTGTAATACGTAGCGAAGATATTAAGTGTTCTCGTCGTGTGGTTTAAATACTTATTTTTGGTCTCAGTGGGGAGATTTCGGTAGAGCAATGTTCGAAGAGGGGTTATTTCCTAGGCCACGTGACCAAGTGTTCTCGTCGTGGGGTTTAAATCTCTTATGTTGGTCTCAGTCGGGAGATTCGGTAGAGCAATTTTCGAAGACGGGTTATTTTATCCTATGCCACGTGACCAAGTGTGACTTTTATTTTGCTATTACTTTCTTCATCTCAATTTATTTTGTTATTTATACACTTAGAAAACAATCTAATCATCAAACATACCTGCATTAACTCTTCTAATTTACTTTCATTCACAGGCGGCGCAATATGACCTAACCGGTTGAAGCGCCCTATTTCTCACGTCGTCGTCGTTCGTCGTGACCCGGAGTCTTCCCGCGCACGCTACTTAGCTTCCCTATTGAAGGGGTTCGCCGCGCCACTGCATGTTATTATCATGTTCCCAAAATGTTTGTTTGGCCGTTGGTCTTGTTGATAGGTATCTGTTTCCATCCCAGAAGGTCCAGGGTTCGATTCCCGTCACAGTCAGAAGTTTTTTAATTCTGATTTGGACTTTAGTCCATCAGTTCTTTCTTTAGGAGTTTGTTAATGGTGATTTTGGGAGCCGTACTAGCAACGAAGCACATAATAAATTCAGATTTGTTCTGAATCGGCCTTTGTTGATTCTGGCGTTGACCCGCGGGTTTTTCGCACTGTCCTTACCACTGATTGCTATATTTCCTATTAAAATATCGATCTTTGGTTGGTTATCTCCCATTCGTCGATTGCGTCGGGCCTACAGGGTTGGTTTGGTCGCTTTGATTTAAAGTCCCTTACTAAAAATCAGTTATAAAACTGAGTGGGTTAGACTCTAAATACAATTTATTTTATTTATTTAACAACATTTGATGTGTTAAGTCCTCTACCTCCTCAATGCCTCTCAGGTAAATAATTACACGCAGATATCATTCTACAATCATCACCATCATTTTCTTATTTATATATAAAATTAGAAAACAATATAATCATCCCTTACCCGTGGCTGGTTCTGACCAGCATGGGCTCCTCCCCCCCCCCCCCTAGGTTAGAGTGGTGCTTTATGACCTTCCGGTTGACGCGTCCTTAATCCAAATAAAACCATTAAACACCATTAATTCATTTCATTAACTTACAAAATCACAGCCCGGCGGCAGTATGACCAAATTTGGTTGAAGCGCCCCTTGTATCTCACGTCGTCGTTGGTTTAATTGCTGTGCTTCTGAAAATGTACGCACTTTTGGTAAGTGTTTTATATTTCTGACCTTGGTTATTGTTCGTGTGTTTGTGTTATATTGAAAATTTCCTGTTGATCGCCTTACTAATTTTTCTTTTAAATTTACATCAAATGTTTACTATGATATTCACAGATGGCTCCACAATAAATTTACAAGGAAGGTTGGAAGTGCTTTTTATTGCTCCACCTTAACTGAGCGTTTCAGGCTAAACGACGTGTGTTCAGTTTTCACTGCAGAGTTTTTTCGCCATTCGTGAAGCTCTTAAATACATTCTACGTTGTCGTTGTGGAGAATACCTTTTGTGTTCAGATTGCTTAAGTTCACTTCATGCTTTAAAACACATGTATTCTAGTCATCATTTAGTACAAGACATCCAATTTTTATTTAGAAAACTACACTTTAAGTGGTATCATAGAGTTTTGCTGGATACCCGGACACGTGGGGGATAGAGGGAAATGAACACGCTGATCGGGCTGCTAAAGGAAAGCCTTCCCAGCGTCGCGACGTTGATTTCAATCTAGTTCCCGTTCCAGATGTCCCAAAAGTGGATTCAAGCAAATATTGTTGATTTGCGACAAGCATCTTGGGATGTGTTGCAAATAACAAATTGCGTTATGTGATGCCTACACTGTCAAATAAAATTCGTCCACCTACGTCTCGACTCTCACGTAGAGAAGAGGTGGTATTGTCTAGACTTCGGTTAGGCCACACACGTCTAACTAACGGATACCAACCAACCTCTTAACCGTACATCATACGCTAGCAGAATGTGTCAAATATCATGCCTTGCGCACGAAATTTGATCTCTCCCATTCATATGAAAATCATCTATCATATGATAACGAAGACAAACTTTCTAAATTTCTCATCCCAAGTTATCTATTTATAGCAAAATTTAAATCACATCATACACATTTCTTTCATTTATTTATTTACATTCACTAAATAACTTTGGTTTTGCTATTACTTTCATATTTCATCATCATTTTTTTTTGTAATTTACATACACTTAGAAAAAAGCTTATTAACAAACACACCATTAACTCATTTCATCAACTTTCAGTGTCACAGTGGCGCAATATGACCTAACCGTTTGAAGCGCCCAGTTTCTCTCGTCGTAGTCAGTGAGAATGCTGCTTCAATTTGATTTAAAGATATCCAGCCCTTCAAGCATCTGCGAGGTAATCTGTTTCACGCAGTAAGTGTTGAGTCCTTTGGGATTAGTGTGACGCCGGAAAACACTTGCAACAGATCCGGGCCCAACAAGTTTAAACACTTCGGGAAAACATATTGTGTTGAGAAAAATGATTTTGTATCATATTAATTTTTTTTTCGTGGCCTGTATGCAGGGCCGTCCAGTGGCAAGTTTTTTTTTTTGACTTTTAGCTACTTTTCTTTTAAGAAAGCAACTTTTTTAGCAACTCTTATTTACAATCCTTGCAAAGCACCTTTTTAGCACTTTTTATCAACAAATCTTTACCACAATTTTTTAATAAAAAACATGCTTAAAAACTCGTTAAAATATTCCAATCACATTCTAAGAATTAAAACAATTTTCTGGTGCTGTGCGCTTTCCCGGGCCCGCATTACCTTGGGGGCACCCCCTACACCTACTCTCCCCCCCCCCTCATTATACAATTTCATGTACGTAATTAACCCAATCATACTAAAGGCTCCCCCGGAATCCTTTATGAAGCAATTTTATTAACATATTAATTAGAGTCGAATAATATAACTATTAACTTAATATTCAACGGTTTCGGAACATTGTACCGCGTTTAAAAGAGTGTAATCTAGGGCGACGGTCGTTCGCCCGCACCAAGCGCACGCGACTGTTAGTAGGCGATGATAACTCGACCCTGTTTACTCCTACCCGAGTTGGGGGGGGGGGGGGTTCAGCTATCTGCACACGCGGTCCCCCAAAGATTTACAATCTTAAAACTCGGGATTTGACCCGATATGTGGTCCATGACACACAAAAAAAAACAGCCCGATCCGATAACCCCTTCTGAGTTAAAAAAAGTGCGTGCTAAAATCAACGAAAACCCTTTCCCGGGTGGCTGGTGGGTGGCTAGCTATTGACCTTTCAGAAATTTTCGTAATGAACCAAATTCAATGCCAAAATTTTTTTTAAAGATTTTGAGTTTTAAAAATTTTTTCTTTTTTTACGAAAATGGTTTGGCTTTGCGCTCGTTCAACAGGCGAAATGATCTACTTCTTTTCGATGCAAAACTAGGGGGAGAAGAATGAAATGCTTGGCTTAATTTCTATTCACACAGCATTCACAGCCAAAGACTTTGGAAAAAGATCTTGGCTGCCGTCTTTTACAAATTTTTTGTGTGGGGGGGGGGGGGGGGATAACACATACCTGCGGAATACTTGTTTCTATACATTACTAAAACCCCTATTAATCTCGACAGGACGTTAGAGTTCCAATCCTTTTTGGCGGTTTTTTAGTGTTGAGTATCGACTGCACAAAATTTTTATTATTTTGTGCATTAAGGCCCTAATTTTTTTCAAAAACGCACCAAACGCACTCTAAAATCATGATTTTTAAAATTTTTCGCCTGTGGCATTATAGTTGGGGACTGCTGCCCCAATCCCCCACGCATATCCACGAAAGTACAAATTATAATTTTTGGCTACCTCAAACAAAATTCTGTAGGGCGCCCTTGAATATTTTAACCCTAGTTACGGCCCTGAAAGAAACATCAACTCAAATATTTTTTAAATATAGCTTCAATTCAGGCAAAAGCAACTTTATGCACTTATTTGAAAAAAACAAGCAACTTTTTTTAGCAACCTTTTAAACACAGAAGAGGCAAATTTCCCCAAATTTGTTATAGTCACCTAGCACTGGACACTCTGTGTATGGATCTTTGGGTGCTGCATTGCGCTCGTGCCCATATTATAGTATTTTGTCGCCCCTTTCAGCAATTTTATAGCAAATCGCTCTCGGCGTCGGTTCGTGGCCCCCCCAAACCAGAGACGAGGCACCTTTGCCCAAACGCTTCACCATCTAGTGCGTTCTGCTCAGAACCATACCTGGGGTGATTCGGAGAAGTCCATTTTCTCCAAAACTTTGTGTCTCGCGGTCTAATTAAACTTCTTACCATGTGGTTACCTGGTCTGAAAAAATACAAGAATTCAGGATTTGATATTTTGTTCCATCAAACTCTGCACTTCACATGACATCCTATCATGGACATATTTCTTATTAAAACTCTCGTTCCCTTGGTGTCGGTACTAGATCTTACGTGAAATGAAGCTTTCGTTAGTATTGATAAGATCATCAATATGAAAACACTAACAAACAGCAATGGAGTTGACACGAGCAGGATGCCTACTGATCAGTGCACATACTTACATTCACTATCAAACACACTTACATATGTTGTATAGTTGAAATCTCATTTTAAAAATTATGTTATATTTTCCAAACATTTATTTACTCACAACTTAGGCTACTACAATGCTACTACTATTTTAATACATTTTCCAGGTACTCTTTTAATCTATGACTTTCAACCTGAACCGATTTTGAGTAACATCAATGTAATACTCTCCCAAAAACCGTCCTTTATCGGACCGTCTTTTACATGACCAGGCTGATCGTTTTTTTTTTTATTTGGATTAAGGACGCGTCAACCGTTAGGTCATAATGCACCACTCTAGCCTAAGGGGGGTGGGGAGGAGGGCCATGTGGTCAGAACCAGCCACGGGTAAGGGGGGGAAGGGGGTTTCTCACGTCGCGGTCGTCATCGTCTTTGTCAGTCGTTCGTTGTGTCATTGTCATCGTCGTCGGGGGGTCGTCAAGGGAAGGGGGCAAGGTCCCGACGACGATTGCCCGAGCTTGCCTCTAGTTTCGTGGAGTAAAAAAAATACTCTGCTCGAACTAGCTGATGTTTGCGAGGTGGACTTTTTCTCTTGAATCGCCTTTTACGATAAGCAGAGCCATGCTCTGGGCCAATTCCGGCTGCTAAGGAAGCTTCCCAGCGTCGCGACGTTGGTTTTAATCTAGTTCCCGTTCCAGATGTTAAGAGAGGATATTAGCAACGATTGTTGGATTTGCGACAGGCATCTTGGTATGTGGAGCAAAATAACAAATTGCAAAGTGTGATGCCCACACTGACTAATAAAATTCGTCCACCTACGTCTCGACTCTCACGTAGAGAAGAGGTGGAACTGTCTAAAATTCGAATAGGCCACACACTTCTTACTCACAGATATCTCTTAACCAAAGAAAAAGTTGTTCCTATATGTGACACATGTGATGTACCTTCAAACGTACATCATATGCTAACAGAATATACTAAATCTGATGCCTTGCGCACCCAATTGGAATCGGATCTTTCCCAGCACAAAAAGAACTTCTTTTATAATATAAAAAAAGTATTATTTGTATAATGACGGTGACAATTTTTTTTAATTTTGGGTTCAAAGTTTATTATTTAATATCATTTTATTCACATCAAACACATTAAAAATATTTTTTTTAAATACAATTTTTCTTTTGCTTCGCGAGTATCACCCGCTCCATATGTACCTATGTATGTCTATTGGTTTCCTCGAATTCTCAACGATTTATTCAAATACATTTACCATTGCAGCCGACGGCGACGACTTTTCTAGAATAGAAATGCTTAGATATCTAAATAAACATATCGGGCGAATCTTTTGTCCAAAATTTTAATCAATCAATGTACAATTAAGTAATTAAAATTTAAATATTAAATAAATTTACCCAACATTATCCGATTCGTAATCCATTATTTTTCATTCAAGTAAATAATGTCTCTAAAATGTCTAGATTGGCGTCGGTATTTGTATTTTTCTTAATATTTTTTCTTATAAGTATTTTCATGTGTATTTACTCGTCATAAATTTCTGTTTATCTCCATCACTTTCGTAAAAAAATTCAAGTATGAAAACAATATAATAATAAAACACTTCAATATACTCATTTCATTATTTTACAATACCACAGGCAGCGCAATATGACCTAACCGGTTGAAGCGCCCTAGTTTCTCACGGCGTCGTTAACTCCTTGTTAAGCGATCTTGATAAAAATTGGAGGGGACCTTCGAAATCTTCGATCTTATACCTACCATGTTTTTGGGTACGTCTAAGTTATATTTCTTATAAATATCGTACTTTTACGATTTTCTCGATTTTATATTCGAAATTTTCGTGATATTTGGGCCGGTTCTGACCAATTTGGTGGGGCTACAACGTTCATATTTTAGGCCTATACATGGACATTAACGTAATTGTGATCTTGTACCATTTAAAAGAAACAGTTGAAAGAATCCAGAATCCATAGAATTATAACAGTTTTAATAATATAAGTTTTTTAAATGTGTATAAAAATTAACAAGTAATTATAGAAACTTGACAACAATCACCACTAATACCTACAATAGGCAAATCTTAGGGCCTCGAGATATTTTAAATACTATAGTTAATTGGTATTAAAGGGGCTATTAAGTCAAAAAATTATTTTTACCACATGATCTATAGCACAATACTACACTCAAATGACAGTTTAAAAAATTATATCTTGTTACTGTGATTTAACACGAATTTTTGAATTTTTTTGATCCAGAAATTTGCAAAAAGTGGTGTTTTGGGAAATTTCTAAAATCGGCTTTAACCTGCTTCTTTTTTGCCCCAGATAGATACTAGAGCATAGTACCAATCTAAATTGCCCATTTTTTACATCGTGTCTTGAAACGGTGCCAAAATATACCCTCAAACATGCAAAAATATGCATTCCAAAATCACATCCCATCTTTGTAATCAGCATATTTCGACCGAACACTTGCCCAAATCACAAAACAAAATAAAGAGAATTTACAGAAAAGGCTGTAGAGTACGTCAATAATAGCCAATATTTTTCTGGATCAAATCCTCCTATGTCACGGGGCATAAAGATCGTCCCCATGTTATTTCTTATGGGAGATTTTTGCCGATGGGACCTAGCTCGAAAAATGTCATGTTTGACAATTTTTTGGGAGGTCATGGTGGCCCCAATAATTTTTCTGTTAATTGCTAAATTCATGACTAGTTAGCCTGAATGAAATATATTTTTTTAATTTAGCGTTTAAATACCCCTTTAATATAGCAAAATAACACTACATAATACAAATTAACCTAATGTAGCAAAAAATAACTTTGCAATGGAACTTGAAAAGTAATGAGATCCCACGCAAACAAATAATCTGGTAATAATTGGATTGAAATAGTCAACCAAAAAATCTTATCCATTAACGCGACTGGAAACAGCGCGCGAGAAGCGACATATTGTCATAAATAACGAATGTAACTGCTATTTTAGGTGTTGAAATAGTGGTAGGCTATATCTGGGGCGTAGCCAGTTAGATGATAATTGTTACATTTATTATTTGGTGACCAGGATAGCTGATTGGTGGTTCCAAGATGCGGGAATGAGCTAGGTTCTGAACACAAATAAACACATGATTTGACCAAAGAGACACTGTATTTGATGCAATAAAACCTACCCTGGTCATTAGTTCATCCATGCATGACTATCGTGGAACGTGGATTCATCCCTATTACTCGATGAATTATTAGTAATCGTGAGCTCTAAGCTTACCCTCACCCTGTACCCTGGTATGGAGGTGTCGTTACGGCCGTAGGACCCCCTGGTTGGATGTCGATGGGCGTCGGTGAGCGTCGGTGAACGCAGACGATGGGGATCGTCGTCAGATGATGAAGTAGAGATGGGAATTTTGGCCCGGCCCGGCCCGAAAGCCCGGGCCGGGCCGGATGTTTTTGTTATTTTCGGGCTTCGGGCCGGGCCGGGCCCGAAGCATTAAAATTTCGGGCGGGCCGGGCCGTTTCGGGCTTTCGGGCCAGTTCGGGCTTTCGGGCCGTTTTGGGCTTTCGGCCAGTTCGGGCCGGGCACCATATTTAACTTAGGAAATATATCTCTGGACCCTCACACAGGTCGCTCCCTGCCCCTGGCTGGAGTCTGGACATCACCACACCCCCACAACATGATTTGCGATACAATACTCCCGAAAGCAATATCGAACGTGCTTCGACAAGAAGATGGACAGGCTGTATTTTACAACTTACATCTGCGCCCTTAAATTGTCGCCTGGCGGTGGCGGCATTTATATGGGTAAGGTATATATGGGTATATAAAGGTATATATGGGAAGGAAAAAACGACTTTGTAGTTTTCCTATTTAGAAATTATTAGATAAACGAAGCAAAGGCTTCAATTTCACTGACCCCGAGACAAATAGCTCAGGTGTTTACTGTCTGTTTGTTCGCTCTTTACTGGGCAAACGACATCCGATCTTAATGAATATTAAAGAGTACCTTTGAAATCTCTTAACTTTGATTTGCCACGTTTTTGGGTACACTTACAGAAATATTCCGTGAATATCGTACTTTTATATTTTGTTTCGATTTTAATTTCAATATTTTCGTGATATTTGGCCGGCGACCGGACAAACGGCTACTCTGCTTTAGATAAAACTTTATGGGTACGTTTGAAATCACTGAAGTTGGATGTGTTATGATCTAAGGGACAATCTTATAACTATTTCTTTTAATAAATCGTACTTTTAGGGCAACGTCAATCAACCATAAAAGCTCATCCATCAGCGCGACTGGAAAAAGCGTTAGCGAAGCGACCTAGTCATACATATTTTATGCCGATTGGTTTGTTACCTATAATGCTTGCGTCTTCCACTGGCCACTTGAGTTTATTACAGCGCTGAATACAATACAATGCACTGAATGTGGTCATGCCAGGATATAATGAATGTCGAAGAAAAAGGCAAAAAAAGTATTTACTTTATTTTTGTACAGAGATGCGATTTGTTGCTTATAGTACACAAACCTACATATTTGAAACACAATTAATAAATGCACAGTCACGTTTACTACACTTAAAAATATTTTCACAACAATATTCCACCCTCTGTAATATTAACTCGATGTATAGCGAAGAAATAATAAAATCAAGAAGTGAGGACCCGGCGCCTCCACCAACAATGCTATTCTTATAGAGTTAAAACTTTGCTTACTCAAACCGTCGCCTCAACCATCTCCGTCTGGGCCCGGGGTAGAATTGGCCCAGAGCATGGCTCTGCTAATCGTAAAAGGCGATTCAAGAGAAAAAGTCCACCTCGCAAACATCAGCTAGTAAGAGCGGGGTATTTTACTCCCCGAAACTAGAGGCGAGTTCTGGCAATCGTCGCCGGGGACCTTGCCCCCTTCCCTTAACGACCCCCCGGCGACGATGACAATGACACAACGAACGATGACAAAGACGATGACGACCGCGACGAGAGAACCCTCCCTATCGTCCCCCTACCCGTGGCTGGTTCTGAAGAGCATAAGACTTTCCTCAACACACCACCTAGGCTAGAGTGGCGTATTATTACCTAACTATTGACGCGCCCTTAATACACATAAACTTAACTATAAAATAAAACAACATATTATTACAATTTAGCGCTACTTTTATTATTAATTAAGTATTTGTAGGCTACTAATCAATATTGTTTTCACAATGGAGTTCTGTTTTGACCGTGGCAACAATCAACCAATGTGTTTTGGAGGCTAGATGATCGTCCAAGAACGTGCTTTACACTACCGTATCTTTAATAAAGTTAGAAACAATATAATCATCAAACACAACATAAACTCATCTCAATATCTTACAATTTTACAGGCGGCGTAATATGACCTAACCGGTTGAAGCGCCCTCGTTTCTCACGCGTGGTACAGTATCTATCCCTTGGAGCTCTGGCGTCTTTCGAGAAACGAGGCTCATAATACATTCAAAGGGTCTTCCGTATCAGCCTGTTGATTCTGGTGCTGTCCGTGGCTGGAATCGTGTCCATGCAGCTTGGTTGATCGGTGTTTCCATCTTTAATATGCCGGTCTCTAGTTGGTCATTGTTCGTTATCGATGGTGTCGGCGCCTACACGGTTGGCTTGGTTGGCTTTAAATTTAATCACGCTCACTGAAAATCAGTTCTGTTACTGAGAGAATAGAATTTATTTATTTATTTTATTTAGCAAGCGTTGAATTCATTGAACTCGATGCGCAGAGACAACGTTGAACCTTGTTCACTATAGAAGTCACAATATGAATAAAATTTCCTTAACTTTTTGTGGTGACGATTTTAAATGTATTTCTGTTCAATATACCAGATTGTCAATATAGTATAGTAAGAAGCAGGTATCTTTGCGCTTTTCGTAACAGAGTATTGCGGAATGTTGTATTCTATTAGGACCCCGTCTGGGCCCGGGGTAGAATTGGCCCAGAGCATTACCCTTCTAATCGTAAAAGGCGATTCAAGAGAAAAAGTCCACCTCGCAAACATCAATTTCAATTTCAATTTTTTATTAGGACAAATTGTACATTTTATGTAACAACAACACAATTTTTAGTGTATGTGTCCTTTAGCTAAATAAAAATAAATGTTACTAATACTAATATAATGAGAAATTGTCATAATATGTAATACATTGTAAATAATAATAATTATTGAAAAGTAATAAAATAAGGTTCATTTCATTATATTATAGTTAATCAATAATATCAAGTGATAACAGGAATTTCTGTGAGTGTATCATTTATGTAATCATTAGATAATAGTAGGCTTTTAGAATTAAATTTGTTTGAGTTCATGTTTGAAACGGTCATAGCTTTGAAATGTTTTTAATGGATTCTGGAAGATGGTTATAAAGAGATTTATGTAAGTAGTCTGAGTTTACTTGTCCAAGTTTTGTGTGATATGAGTTTAGCTGTAGGTAGTTTTTTTTACGTGTTTTATGATCATGGACATTTGCATTTACTGAGTAGGTGTGTATATTTTTTTTAATTACTAATATTGATTTGAAAATGTATAAACATGAAATGGTAAAGATTTTGAGGCGAATAAAAAAAGGTTTGCAGTGTTCTGTGGGATCAAGGGAACAAATTGCTCTAATTGCTCTAAGAGCGGTGTATCTTACTCCCCAAACTAGAGGCGAGCTCTGGCAATCGTCGCCGGGGACCTTGCCTCCTTCCTTGACGACCCCCGCGACGATGACAATGACACAACTAACGATGACAAGACGATGACGACCGCGACGTGAGAAACCCCCCTTCCTACCCTTACCCGTGGCTGGTTCTGACCAGCATGGGCTCCTCCTTCCCACCCCCCTTAGGCTGGAGTGATGCATTATGACCTAACGGTTGACGCTTCCTTAATCCAAATAAACAAAAATTTAAACCAAATTTAAGTCACATCATACACATTTATTTATTTATTTCCATTAAATAAATAACTATTTTTCTATTACTATCATCACCAACATTTCAGATTCTTATACACTTAGACAAGAATATACTCATCAAACACACCCTCAGCTCATCTCATCGAATTTCAATATCACAGGCGGCGCAATATGACCTTCCCGTTTGAAGCGCCCTTATTTCTCACGTCGTCGTCATTAAAATATCTGCTGGTTTTTGTTCGCTTTAGAAGGCGTCGGGAGCGACGTGACGAAATAACACGTTCAACAAGTTATTTTTTATCTTTTGCGCCTTTCGTGTAGAGTATTGTGGTATGCTGTAATCTATTATGAAGCACGATACGAGTTTTTTTACTACTTCCTTGCAGGTCCTGGCACACTTTGGAGTGCCTACATACCCCCTTATGCAAAAAGGCAATGTAAGGTAAAGTTGCGGACGCAAATATTAGCAAAGATAGCGGAATCGTCTCCGGCGAAAATGTTTGGAGATCAATGGAAATGAACTGCAAGCAATAACCAGTCCCAAATGCCACGAATAAATTATTCTTATACTGGAAGAGCATTTGTAGATAGATAACAGTAAACGTTTTGTTTATTTTTGTGTTTTGGCCAACCTGAAACGTTTGTAGTGGCCAAAATTCACAATATTTTCTGACCACTTTAAATAGCGGTTGAAGCGGTGGTCGCGGGTTGAAATTTCACTCAATTTTTATAATCTTTTTTGCAATTTTTTTACTCAATAATTCATTATCTTGCCTGCTTTACTGAATCTTGGTACCAAATTTTATTGTAAATATTTTTTTGATACAAAAAAAATCTGTGTTTGACATTTGCTTCACATCCAGAGTAGCCACAACTTTACCGACGCATCTAGCGACTTGCGGCCGCAACTATCTTTGTGCATACGGTTTTTATAGCCCTATGATTAAACATGTGGATTTGCCCAAGTCCGCCATCTTTTAACGAGACGCAACTTTGCGCCGGTAAATCTTTGTGCATGAGGGGGATAGCCTACAACACGTCACCCCTCACGCCGCCATCTCATCACCTTTGCAGCTAGAACAAAGTAAGTGTCGGCAACCGCTTTACTCTCAGTACAACCCTCATTATTTACAGTCCACTATTCTTTTCCTCTGGCCATACTCGCGGTCACATGATTTGAAGTTATACATAAGATAATGGAACTGGCGTTTTCCTAGATGCGTCTTATGTGATGTACCTCTAATCATACATCTCATATTAACAGAATGGACGAAATACCTTGCGAATGCAATTTGGCTTCTCCCAAGCTAATGAACGACTTGGATCATATGAGATTCCTTAGGCTAGAGTGGCGCGTTATGACCTACCGGTTGAAGCGCCCTACAAAGAGGCACTCTGCATTTTCATATGAGTGGTCACATGAGTGGTTTATCATTGAAAACCATTGCAGAAACATCAGACCATCAATATTTTTATTGAGGCTTGGATAAAGGAAATTATTTTCGGTTTATCATGGGCAATTAATGCAAATTAAACAAAAAAAGCAAACTATGTAAAAACAGTATTTTTGACATAATTCGGTTGTTTTTAAATTTACAGTGATATTTCGACTTTTGTTCAATAGTCTTTTTTAGGAAAATTTTCATCAATTGAAAAGAAATTGAATGTAAACCTAATAACCGCGTACCACAACTGCCCAAGAAATATGATGAAAATTACTATGTATGAAAAAATAAAAAATAAAAATACAATTGTCACCTTTCTCTTCATAACATTCCGATGCTCCTATAACCCGCGTCTGGGCCCGGGATAGAGTGTGGCCCAGAGCATGGCTCTGCTAGTCGTAAGAGGCGAGGAGAGAGACTAAGACCATCTCGCAAACATCAGCTGATATGTAGGGGGGGGCGAGGTGGGGAACTCCCCCCCGTTTACCCGTGGGCTGGTTTTGATCTGCATGGATTTTCCTTCGATGGTCATGTTCGTTATTTTAGGTTTTGCACACGCCCAGACGGACGGACAGAAAACAATCTTACAACAAATTTCATTTATAAACTTACAAAATTATCACAGGCGGTGCATTCTAACCTACACGGTTAAAGCGCCTTAGTTTCTCACGTCGTCATGTCTTTGTCATTTATTGTCGTTTGTAAACTGAAAGCAACACACTTTCTATTTCAAAGACACTTTAAGTGAATATAGCTACACAATAAAAACAAGTTGAAATAATAATAACACCCCTGGTTGGTTCTGATCAGCATGGGCTCTCCTCCCCACATCCCCTAGGTTAGAGTGGCGCATTTTAACCTTGCGGTTGACGCGCCCTTAATCTTAATAAAACAAAATTCTTATATCGCTTACACAGATTGAATTGATTGACTAATTAATGCCTAACGATTTACCAGAGCTTATAGGCCTACCTATTGTTTAGATCTTACCGGTTAAATGACTCCGTTAGTCCATTTTGAACATCTATGACCTATCCCCCGGCCCTTGACGACTACCGCGACGACGACGACGACTACAATGACACCACGAACTATGACAAATACGATGACGACTACAGAGTGAGAACATCCCGTTCCTCCCCATTACCGTGGCTGATTCTGACGACGGTTGACGCGCCCCTAATTCAAACCACAAATAAGGTCCATCGTCGATGGTGTCGGCGCAGACAGAGTTGGCTTAATCTGCTTTAAATTGAATCACCCCCACCTAAAATCAGTTACGTGACTGAGTGGGTTGATCTGATAAATCTCGTCGAGACCTGCAATCCCGACTGAAGAATGATGCCACGATCTTCCTCGGTCTATAATGCGAATGCTAGGGCAACAACCCTCGAACACCACTTCACAAATGTCCCAACTCCAATATACCTAGTTAGAAACCTGAGGGGGGCATGCTTAGCACCCTGGCAGGTTTACCTTGAGAAAATATTTGCGCAATTTATTAATATTAATAAAGTCTAACACACGATTTTTAAGCAAACAGAGCCAATAAATTGTGATAATATAATAACATTTAGTATTAAATATTATTGACATTCAAATTTTTTAAATATCAGAGTAAAAACTACAATAAATACAGTATTTAGAATCGAAATAGTACGCTTAATACAACCGCCTCCCAATTTGATTCTACAGAAATAATGAAATAAACGACAATATTGAAGCTGTAAAATGGTTTGTTTCTTCTTCTTATGCATGTACATAACCTTACTGATAGGTATTATGGAACCGGAACCAAAGATGGAAATAATCATTTTGTTTTTGATTAAAAAATCAAATTGTTAGGTTAAATATTTGGCGAGTTAACATTCATTGTTCATTGTCTATGATTCTTGCCTGACGATGTGTTTGGTAATCATTCCGCCTTCATCACGACGATCATCTGTTACAATACAACATTGACAACTACACAGATCCAGGGCGTGAAACATCCTGAAGAACAAAAGAATCGTGAGCGACCATGTCTGTGTCCCGTGGCTGGTTCTGACGTAGATCCAAATAAAATAAAGAAGACGACGACCATAACAATACTAACGATAACAAAGACTCTGACAACCACGGCGAGAGAACCCCCCCTTTCCTTTCACCACCTTTCTGACCAGCAATGACTCTTTGTGCCCTAAATCCAAAAAAATCTTTAAAAAATACCCATGTCCGTTAGGATAAAGTGGAATACCAACTGTTTAGGTGTCAATGAAAAGTTACATAAAACATTTCCGCAATATTTTCTTGTTCGGCGAACCACAAACGCGTTATTCAGCGCAGCCGCGTAGGAAAATAATGTTCAGTATTTAACAGGCGGTGGATAATGCATTGTTGATGAAACAACATCCAACGCAAGCTCTGTTTGTCTTGGTCGCATTTTGCACGTTACAAGTCGTGTGTTATTTCTCTGGACTATATTACATTTCATTTTGCAATTCGGAAATAAGATTAAATTAATATTTGTGTTGGTTACAGACGAAGAAGTTCTGTTTACGATTAAATGTGGTTTGTTGGGCGTGATTTCTTAGAGATTAGTAAACCACCATTGATTTGGTCATCGGTGTAGTCGTCTAGACCTAGGACCTAGGCTGGTTAGTTTTATCATCTGCAGACAATAGGCCCTTTCAGCAAACCAAACTTGGGTTTAACAGTTTTAGCCGTTCATCTAGGAACTCCAAGGATTTCAAAACCCAAACACAGACATCTTACCCACGCTTACCTCTTTAGCAGGTACAAGATTGCCCTAGGTGTGACACAATATGTGACGTTATGTCTTGCGACTCCAACTCCAACGTAGTCAACCATATGAGAAACTGTTTTCTTTCGCCCACAGCTACCAACATATTACATTTTAGTAATAAAGTACCACGATGTGAGATCCCCCCCCCCCCCTTCCTACCTCCGCTACCCGTGGCTGGTTCGGACCAGCATGGGATTTTCTACCACATATCCTCGAGGCTTCCGTGGCGCATTTTCACCTAACGGTTGACAAGTCTTTATTGCAAATCGCAGTAAAAACTTAGTAAATTTCTTATTTAAAGTAATTTGTTTAACCAAATTTTGTTCACATCAAACATACTTCATCATTCATTCCATATAAATATATTTTTTCTGTGGTCATCACTTTCATCTCCATAAATTTCTGATGGTTTATAAACTATGAAAACAATACACCTATCAAATACGTCATGAAATCATTTAATTAACTTACACTTTAACATTGGCACAATATGACCGAACCGGTTGAAGCGCCCAAGATTCTCACGTCATCGTGATACAATTTTCCGAAAGTAATTCGCTGCTTCATAGACTTTACACAGGAGCTCCCCGAGTCGATTGTGGTTCATTCTGCGATGAGATGATCTCTGAAGACCTAATCAATTTCTCTATGAAGACTCAAGTTCCAGGACGATAATATCTGTAAGCCCAGTGTAAAGCGCACGTTCTGAATCTGCTGTGTGAAATGGAACGTGACATTCGAATTGTCCACACACGTCTGACTCACGGATATCTCCTAACAAGAGAAGAGGTTGCTGCTAGATGCGTCACACGTGGTGCTTTGCGCATGCTATTTGACCTCTCTCAATCATATGAAAGACTTTTATCATAGAATGACGATAAACATGGTAATATTTCTCAACGGAAGTCCGTTGTTTATACAAGATAAGTTTACCTCCAAGATAATTTATGTTTCAATACATCTATATCTATTTAAAGACTGTTTTTATTTTAATCGTGTTCAATAATTTTATTTGATATTGGAAAATAATATATGAATAATTTAATTACAAATAGCGCAATATAACCTTACTAATTGTAGCGCCCTAGTTTCTCAAGACGTCGTTTGTCGCTTATGTTTTGTCATTTGTATGGAGCACCTCTAACCGTACATCATTATGTTGTTTACCCCCATCTGGGCCCGGGGTAGAATTGGCCATGAGCATGGCTCTGCTAATCGTAAAAGGCAATTCAAGCGAAAAAGTCCACATCACAAACATCAGCTTGTAAGAAGGTTAGTATTTTACTCCCGAAACAAGAGGCGAGCTCTGGCAATCGTCGTCGTGGAACTTCCCCCTTCCCTTGACCACCCCTCGACGACGATGACGACAATTACACCACGAGCGACGACAAAGACAATGACGACCGCAACGTGAGAACCCTCATTCCTTACCTTAACCGTGGCTGATACTGACCAGCATGGGCTCTCCTCCCCTTATCCCGTAGGCTAGAGTGGTGCATTATGACCTACCGGATGACGCGTCCTTAATCTAAAAAAACCCTATTTGTGCCTCGTATTCAAACACTAGGCAGACGACTTCGATGCAACGTCACATTCTGAACGTACCAAATAATATGATGCCTTGCGCACCTGACGACGTCGACAAACTTATTCTTAGTAATTTGTTTACCATCATTAATTATTATCTGAAATATTACAATTCGTTAATGAAATAATAATTGTAATAATCAATTCTAATTTCCAACAATGTCGGTTTGCTTCAAGTGCATTTTGACTGTCACTAATGTTACCGATCGCATTGTTATCACACTACCTTGAAGTTCATGTAGCCTGCGTTGTAGAAACTGTACAGGCTTGTCTTTGTATTGTACGTGCTTGGTTTCTAAATGGCGGCGGAGAAGAGATGGTTCACACGGTTATTGGAAAGAATTTCAGAGCAAATAACACACAGTGGTTAGTGTTTATCTTTGTCACCAACCTTGATTAGACAGTAACAAATAATGTTTGGTTATGCTGGACTTTTCCGCGTACCCCCTGGAAACTCCCCTCGTTCCCCTGGGGGTACGCGTACCACCGTTTGGGAACCACTGCTCTAAGCTATAGAGTGGCGCATTATGAACTAACGGTTGACGCGCCCTCTATCCCAATAACTAGAACTAACCAGCTGATGTTTACGGATGGCCTCTTATCTCGCCTTGTATGATCGGCAGAGGATGCACTGGGCCAAATCTTACCTCGGGCCCAGATGGATACGGATCGTCTAAATGTCTCGTCTAATAGTTATTTTTCATTTTAACACATCGTAAAAGATAAACAAACAATGGAAGATGTTAAGGCCACCGCTAAGTGTTTACCTGGAAGTTGATTGTGATTGTTTTGACATCAAGGCTGTGGCCTATACTAATTAACATTTTTATTTTGAGTAAATTACTAACAAATGAATTCCTACAACACACCATAAACTCATTCTGCTAATTAACAATATCACAGGCGGCGCAAAATGACCTGACCGGTTGAAGCGCCCTAGTAACGCACGATATCTTAACACAACATGTGGATCTTGTGTGGATCTTACCAAAACTAGAGACGAGCTCTGGCTATCGTCTTCAAGGATACCTCTCCCTTCTCTTGACGACCTTCACGACGACGATGACAATGACACAACGAACGATGACAAAGACAATGACGACCGCGACGTTAGAAACACCCCTTCCGCCCCTTACCCGTGGCTGGTTCTTATAAGCATGGGCCCCTCCTCCCCATGTCCCCTTGGCTAGTTTGGTGCATTTTGACCTAACGGTTGACGCGTCTTTAACCCAAATAAACAAACAAACAAAAATCACCGTCACGTTTGCTTAACCTAAAAATAGTATCCAAATAAAATACCTTCCTCCGTTATATGAACTGGATTTATAGCGAAGAAATATTAAAATCAAGCGAGTACCCGGCGCCTCCACCAACAATGCTATTCTTATGGAGTTAAAACTTTTCTTACTCTACCCGGCGCCTCCACCAACAATGCTATTCTTATGGAGTTTAAAACTTTTCTTACTCAACTCCCGTTTAACAATGAAACCTTCAATTAAAACCAATGTCCGTCTTCTCGGCATGGAATTTGACAAAATACTAAATTGGCCACACCACGTTGTTGATTCACGCAAAAAATACATGTTGAAAATCAATCTAACTTATTGAAAGTTCTCAGCAATACATCGTGGGGTGCAGATAGGACTTGCAGGTTGAGAATCTACGGATCTCTAGTTTGCTCCAAGATGGACTATGGATATTTCGTATATTCTTAAAAAAATGATACAACCCTAAAACTTCTATACACTGTCCACCATTGTGGTCTTCGTCTTGCTCTTGGTGCATTTCGAACAAGCACGGTAGTCAGCTTGTATGCCGAGTCAGGTGTGTCCTCCTTGAAAGAACGGCGAAACCTCTTGTTGGGACGAACGTAATTAAAATTAAAGCTATGCCTAACCATCCAGGAAATCGGGATATTTTTAATGTGAAATATGTCAGACACTTTGATAACAAACCCATGGCAACGCTTCCTACGGGATTAAGATGTAAACCTTTGTTTAATGTTATAGAATTTAATCTGCCAAAAGACTTTAATTTTGATATTAGCAATCACCCGCTCTGGTTAACACCAGAGCCGAGTATTATATTCGGCCTTTGTCGTTTTGATAAAAACTATACTTGCAATAGTATATTCAAAATTATCTTTAGAAAGATTTGCCATGAACATCAAAGGTTAACTTTGGTATTCACAGATGGCTCCAAAATTGACAACAAGGTTGGAAGTGCCTTTTATTGCTCCACCTTAACTGAACGTTTCAGGCTAAGCGACGTGTGTTCAGTTTTCACTGCAGAGTTATTCGCCATCCGTGCAGCTCTTAAATACATTCTACATTGTTGTTTAGGCCAAGATGCCTAACCGAGATTTTAAGTGGACTGTAATTAATTTTTAATAGAGATAAGAGAGCAAGGAAGAACACAGGAAATAAAATGCAGAAGAGAACTTACATATGATTGTGCAGAATACTTCCTGCATGGACTGGTTGCCCCCGACGTCGTGAGGTTCAGAAGTTGGCGAACTTTCTTGCGTCTTGTGCGTCGCGACGTCAGTGTGTCAGACGTCGAGGGGGATAGGAAAGGTTTAATAGAGCTGGCCAGTTGGAAGTGTAAAGCAGAGAGAAATAAAGAAATAGCAAATCGTAGCGGTTGAAAATGTCACAACACAGGCGAAGTCACTGCAAACACAGTGCAGAGTACGAGATCGTAAGAAAACTGGATTTGCCCAAATATGGGGGAGAGGGATAACAGAGAGCGACCTTTCAGAGACGACAACTAGTGGGTGTACTAAACTAAAAGAATGATATGCGAATAAAAAACCGGAAGAAAAACAGAAAACGAACGTGTTTGGGCTGCCCCAAATAACAGAAAAAAACCGGGAAAAACCCCTGGGGAAAACCCCAAATGAAAAAGAAAATTATTACAATAAAATAGCACTCAAAAAAGCAAAACCGAAAATAAAAAAAATTTAATCGGGGGCGAACCCCCAATGTATCATAAAACGCCCCAAACTCTTTTTAAATTAAATTTAATATAACAGTCCGGCATAAAAATCCCTAAGGGTTTTGAAGGCGCCCTAGTGTCTCCGCAAGTTTTTTTGATAGTTTTGATCATGGGGTCCCGGCCTTCCACGCAAAAGGGGTCCTTTGGCTCGATTTTCCTGCTATATTCAGAAAAAATCTGCAAAATGGGGGGACCTTGTGGAACCGCCTAGCAAGGGACAAACAAATACTTTCTATGTGGTTCAGAATCGCCTTGTTGTTCTGATGATGTCGGGCGGGGGGGTGGGGTTTTCCGGTTGATTGATCGTTTTTTCCAACTTAAATTGCCGGTGTCAAATTTTGGGGTTCATTTTTCCCCTCGTCGGTTGGTCCGGGCGCCTGCGGGGTTTGGGCCCTTGGTCTTCTGGGGACAGAGTAAGTAAAAAAAAATTAAAATGAGTTTTTTTTTTTTGCATGCTTTGGGGAATTTAATTTTCAAAAGCGATGCGCAGCCCAAAACCCTTTTTAATTTTGGTTCATTATAGAAAACTTTTTAAAACAAAAATTTAAAATTAATAAATTTGCAGTATTTTTCAAATACTAATTGTCAATATCGGTTTAACATGAATTCCCATTTTTTGTAACAAACACACCACTAAAAAGTAATTTTGGGTTTTGAAATTTTTTTTTCAAATCTTTTTGGGGGGGAACCCCCCGTCTGAGCTTGGGGTAAAATTTGGCCCGAGCATCGCTCTAATAATCGTAAAAGTGTTTTCAAGAAAAAGTCCACTCGAAAAAAAATTGGTTGTAAAAAAAGGAAAGAATTATCTCCCCCGAAATTAGAGCCGGGGTTTTTGGACAATCGCCCTTCGAGAACGCAAAATTTTGGCCCCCCTTTTATTAAGGCTATTCCACCGCGTTTTTCTTTTTTCCAAAATACTACTAAGTCAAAAAAAAGTGAAGGTTTTGAAACATGGTTTTTTAAAGAAAATCAAAAAATATTTTTTCCCAATTTTTTCTGACCCGGGTTTCCCCCACGGCCCAATAACCACCCAAAAAAATTTTAAACCCTTCAATTCGCCAGGGCACCCCCATTAAACGTAGGGTTTTGGGTGCTTTTGGGGACTTTTAATTTTAATGTTTTTTTTTTGGACGACTGAGAAAAAAACAGATTTTTTTTAAAAAATTGTCTTTCCTGCGAATTTTTTTTTGGGGTTTTCCGGAAACAAAAATTCGGGAAAACAAAAAAAAAAAAACAAAAAAAAAAAAAAAAAAAAAAAAAAAAAAAAAAAAAAAAAAAAAATCGGGTTTTCTTTCCATTCAGGTCCATAGAAAAAACATTTAAAAAATTAAAATTTTAACAAAAGCACAACCCCGGGAAACGTTGAAGGGTGTCCCTGGCGAATTGAAATTTGAAATTTTTTTGAGGGGGCCCTATATTGGCCTTTGGGTACCGGATCAAAAAATTTGGAAAAAATATTTTTTGATTTTCTAAAATACCCATTTTTTCAAAGCCATTCACTATTTTTTAATTTAGTAGCATTTTTTGGAAAAATAAAAAAACGCGGTGGAAAACCCTTTAAACGAACTCCCTAACGACGCCGACAATGACACAAGAACAAATTGAAAAGGGAAAACGATGATGACCGCGAAAATGAGAATCCCCCCCTTTTTCCCCCTCCCGTGGCTGGTTTTGACCCCCGGGGCCCCTCCCCCCCCCATACCCCCTAATTTGGAGTGGGCCTTTTAAAAATTTTACCAGGGTGTTTCAAATGGATGCCTGGGGAGGGGGGGAAGTGTTGATTGAATCTACCTGCCCTATCCGGTAACGGGGCGGCAAATTTTACTCACAGCGAAATTTAGGGCGAGCTCCGGCAATCGCCCCTTGGGGGTCCCCTCCCCTCACCAAAAACCCTCCCTTTTCCCCCTTTTATTTTCCCTGCCCCCGGCCCTGATGTCGTCACAGCCCCCAGCCCTCCCCACCCCCGGGCCCCCGGCCCAAACCTTCACCACGACCCCCCCCTTGGGGTTTTGGCGGTTTTCCTGACCATTACCCCTGTCCCCCCGCGTCACCCGTTTTCCCTCCTTATTTTTCCCTCCCTTCAGAACAAACCTAATAAAGTACAATATAATGCACAGGAGGCCATTTGGGCCCCTAAGGGTTTTTTGACGCGCCCTTTGAAAATAAAAAATTTCGAACTTAGATTTATTCTTCCTTTTTTTTTTCATTTAAAAATTTTTTTCTTTTTTAAATTCTTATTACCTATTAAAAACAACCCTTTTTCCTTTTTTTTTTTAAAAACCTAAAAAACAATGTGATCATCAAACCCAAATAAACTCATTCAACAACACTTTCAATTTCACAGGGGGGCGCATTAAGATTAACCGGTTGAAGCCCCCTTGTTTCAAAAGTTTTTCGTCAGAGTCTCCCCTTCATATTGTGATATCTGATCCCGGCTCCCACCCCCTCCGGCCCCCCGAGTGTTTCGGCCTTTTTCGGGGCTGTATTTTCCCCGGGTTTGTTAACCCATGGAACGCCCTTAGCCCCGCCCGAAACACTGCCATTTGAGTCCTTCCCTCCCTTTTGAAAAAGGGGGGAAATTTGTGGAAAGAACCAAATTCCCGCCCCCCCACCCCCCGGCCCAAACCGAGTGCTCGGCCGGCGCCCTGTTTTTCCCCGGGTTGTTCACCCATGGAACGCCCTCCCGGGCCCGCCTACAGACTGCCCAGTGAGTCAAACTTCCCCCCCCTGTGCAAGGAGCCTTTTTGGCAGAACCTATGACGGGTTTTCCTGGGGTTAGTTTTGGGTCCCCTTCAGAAAAGGGCTCTTCGGGCACAAAGATTTCTTTTTGTTTTTTGAGTGTTTTAAAGAAAAAATTTTTTTGCTAGCGTCCACCCCGGGTTTTCGATTTCAAATCCCCTTTAAATTTCCCTCCCTTTCGTTGAAATGAAATTTGAAAAGGGAATAAACAACAATAATAATCCCCGGGAAATAACGGTGCAAAATATCAAAAACCTGATTTCAGACATCTATAAAGTTTTGTTTGAACGATATAAAGTAAAAAAAAAAAAAAATAAATTATTTAAATAATGAATCTAATTAAATAAAATTTAAAATACTAAAAAAACCATCACATTGTAATCTTTTTCGTGGGGTTTATAGTTTTACCAAAACCACATAGCTGCCCGGAGTCATTTTTTCCATATTTTGCAGCTTTTCTCAATCATCACAAAAAACCGAATTTGGGCGGGGTTTTTGTTGTAAAACCCCCCTCCTTCCCCCCCCCCGGGTGGGTTTCCCTGACCTGCTTTGGGCCCCCTCCTCCCCAAATAAATGGTTCTTTAGGGCTAAGGGGTTGCGCGCCCTTAACCAAATAAAAAAAAACATAAACCAAATCCTATCAAAAAAATATCAAAACCGGGTTTGGGTTTTATCGACTAAAACGTTTCGAAGGGTGGGGGCCGTCTTTCTTTTTTGGGGTTTAAAATGTCCCCCACTGAAAGTCGTTATATGACTGATTGGGTAAAATTCCCTCAATAGAATTTATTTTTTTTTTTTTTAAAATATTTTTTGTTATTTGAAAAAAGTCCATCATCCCAAATAATATTATGTTGACCAAAACAGGGCGTACTTTTTTTGCGGTTTGAATGAAATTTTGGTTGCCTTTTTAAACAAAAAATTTTCTAAAGACCTTTTAGATTGTGTTAAGCTCTAGCTACCCCTACCCGTGGCAGGAAAACCCCCGGGTTTAAAGGGCCCGCACGGGATTTTCCTCCCCACCCTTTACTGGGAAAGAGAAGCGAACATTTTCCCCTTTTTTATAAAAAAAAATTCTATTTTAAACCCAAAAAAAAACAATCAACCATTTTTAAATTTACAAAATAAAAAATTTTTAACCAATTAATCCCCCGATAAAAAGGGGCTAAAAAATAAATTTTAAAATTTCCCGGCTACAATAATTAATTTTTTTAAAATTGCCCTTTTTGGTATATTATGCCAGGGAATATGGGTTTTTTAAAGTAAAAAAGAGCCTCTCTTTAAGCATAAAAAATAAAAAAAACTGGAAAGAAAAAGTCCCATTTTTTTAAAGCACGACCCTCCACTAGAAACCCCGGGGCAGCAGAAAATACGTTTTTTTTAGACAACCCAATGAATATAACGCACTTCATATTTTAAAGTTTTGAGGCGATTTTGCCTTGTCCGCGCCGGTGGTAGAAGGGGTGGACAGAGTTTAGCTCTGCTTATGGGTAAAAGGCGGGGAATTTGGATAAAACTTTTTTATTTTTTTTTCCTAGTTTGTCTGGGATTAAATACTAAATAATGTATTTTTGAACCCAAAAACATCAGCTAGAAATAAGGGGAGTACTCCCTGAAAATAGAGGCGGCTCTTTCAGTCGTCGTTGGCGGCCCCCCCTCCCCCTCCCCCAATCTGGGGCCCTGGTTTTAAACCAGCAGGGGCCCTTTCCCCCATACATCCCGTTTAGGGGGGGAGTGGCCCTTTTTCTTTGCTAAGGGAATTAAAAAAGGGCGCCAGTTTTTAAAATAAACAAAAAAAACTGCTTAGAATTTTTTTTTTTCCCTTTTTTATTTTTTGGGGTTTCCTTATTTTAAGTGGAATATTCAGGGCCCCTTTAAGTTTTTTAAATAAAAATTTTAAAAATTAAAACTGAAATTTTTTTTAAAAAATTTTATGTTTTAATTTCCACCTTTTTTTAAAATAAAATTTCAAAAATTTTCACTTCAATTTACCCTTTAAACTGGGGGTTATAATACCTTGTTATACCTTCAAATGTCATTCCCTTTGGCGGCCCCCTCATTACTTTTCATATCCATATGTGTTTTTAAAAAGGACTTCCCCTTTAAAACAAACAAACTGCATTTTGGCTCTATCGTTAAAAGAATATGATAACATTACGGGAATTGTTGTTGTAGAATAGAATTTCCCCTTGGGACACCCCCCCTTCAAAAGGGTGTGCCCCTTAGATTTTTGCCCTTAAACCGGGCCCAACTACTTTTTGTTTTTTTTTTCCCCCCTTTTTTGCAAAACTTTCTTTTGTTTAATGGTTAATTTAAAAATGTAAAGGAAAAAAATTTAAATTTTAAAAGCTTCCCAAAAGGGTGGTTTTCCCATTTTCCATTTTTACACTAAAAAAATATAATAAAATGGCAATTTGTAGGTTTAAGTCTCTTTATCTTTGTCTTTCCCCCCTGGGCAAGTAATTGGGCCCTTAAAAAGGAAAAAAACAAAAATTTTTCCCAGTAGTTTCGGGGGTATTTTTTTTGGGCCCTAATTTGCTGGGATGCAATTTTCCCCTCCCATAAAATTAAAATTTTTTTTTTCCCCATGGACAAACAATTGTCATTCCCTGGATAGGGAAAAAAAACATGGAATGTTTAATCGTACGGGGAAAATGTTTAAAATAATTATCCCAAAAAAAAAATTTAAAAAACGATCTCTGCTCGATTCTTAAAAGTGTTCAGGATCCGGGCCCTTTTACACCCAATTTTTTTTTTAAATTTTTACAACAATTTAATTTTTTAAAAAAATACCCTAATGATAATTTTTCCTTTATAAAATAAGACCCCCTTTTAAAAAACGGGGGTAACTTAAAAACCAACTTTTAAACAATTTTAAACAAAACGACCCAAGCACAACAAAAACAGTTTATGTTGCCCTATTTTCAAGTCGTTCATTTCTATTTCTTTCTTCCCCCCTTGGGGCCCCGGGGGAGAAAAAAAAAATTTGGGAAACCCCCCAGCATGGCTCTGCTGACATAAATAAGGGGAGGGAAGAAACAGAGGGCAAAGTATGTATGTGGTGTGTTTGAGATTTTCCCCCCCGAAACTAGAGGCGAGTCCTGGCGGTCGTAGTTTGGGAACAGGAGGAATTTGTTCGATTGTCCCCCAAAAAAATTTTTAACCTAAAAAATCAACAACGAATCATCCCCGCATAACCAAAATTTTTTTTGCCCTCACAAACTTTTGCCCTGTTATGAAGTAAATAATTTTTTTTTACCCCCCCTCTGGGGGCCCCGGGTAGGGTTGGCTCAGCGCCATGGCCAAACCAAAGACCCCAAACCCCGACTGAAAAAACCCCCTTCCTCCCCCCTTTCACCGGGGGTTTTTCAGACTAGGGACGGGACTTTTCTCCCCCCAAACTCCTAGGCTAGAGTAATGAATTAAATAAAAAAAATTAAATTTCCCTATTTTGAGTCTTCCCCTCGTTTGGGGAATTTAAATTTTTGTGGGGGGGCCCTTTTTCTTAAAACCCACCAAGCCAACCAAAGTACGCGGGCCCACCCCCCATTTGCCTGCGAGCAAAAACTTTTACCTTTGAAACCCGGGGGGCCCCTTTTTTGGGAGAAACACCGATCAATCAAACTGGACCGATTACCCCGAAAGGAAGGGACCCAAAAGAAAAAGGGTGAATAAGAAAAAAAATAGGAATTTGGGTTTTTAAAGTGGCCCCGTTTGTAGGACGGTTCCAAAATCACCGGGTTTTCAAATTTCCCAACCAAAAAAATTGAGGAATCAAGTGAAAATCTGAAGTTTAAAAAAAAGTTCAAACCTTTTGGGGGGATCGAACCCTGGTCCCTTTTGCATTGGGAAGCAGAAAAGATAACCACAAAACCCTTGAACCACAACACACAACCCAACGAAACCCCCAGTGTGGGGCCCCCACCCCGGGTTTACCCCGCCCCCTTAAACCAAATAAACCCCCTTATAAAAACTCACACTCGGGTCTTTTCTGGACACCCCAAAATTATTTTTATATTTTTATCATTGTAGTAGCGGGTGGTAAATGATTGCGTTTAACCCCGGATAATCCAAAAAACTGTTTTTATTATTAATACTTTCCGGGTACAAGTTTTCAAAGGGTGACCTTTTCCCCGGTCCCCAAAAGGTTCGTACTCCACTGGGGGAAGCTAATATATCTTTGTTTCAAACCAAAAAGCAGATGTGGGCGGAGCCCATATGGTAAAATTTTTAAAATTTTCTCGTTTGTGGGAAATTTGTATTTAAATTGAAAAAACACGTTTTAAAAAATAATTAAATTCCCTTAAATATTTTGTGTAAATTTTTTTTTTTTTTACGTTTTTTTTTTTTACCCCCTTAAAAAAAAAAATTATTCAAATTTAAAAAAAATTATGTAATTTTAAAGGGTAACTATCATGTTTTTATAAAAATTTGAAAAAAAAAACACCAACAGCTTAAAAATTAAAAAAACAAACAATTTTCAGGATGCCCAAAATGGGGTAACGGGTTTTAAAAGGGCCCCAGTTGCCCCACGTCGTTTTTAAAAAATCCCCTTTTTTTTTGGTAGTTTATAAACAGAACCTCAACTATGATTTATCCTATTTTCTTCCCGGGGTTTTTTGTCTGAAGCGAAAAATTTCATTTAAAAGTTTTTTACTTTAAAAGGTTTGGTTTATAATACAACCATAAAATTTTTTACCCCCGCCGGGGCCCCGGGGTTTTGAAAAAGGCCCCCGAGCATGGCTCTGCTAAACGGGACCCAAGGCCCATTCGGAGAAAAAAGTCCCCTCGCAAACCCTCAGCCAGTGGGTTTGGGGGGTATATTACCCGAAAATAGAGGCGGACTCAGGCATCGTCCTCGGGGGCACCTCCCTTCCCTTTTAGAACCCCCCGGGGACGACAATTACACACGAACCCCCAAAATTAACCAAAAAACCATGACTAAACCCCCGACGTAAGAAAAACCCCCACCTCCCCTTTAAAACGTCCCCCCTACGTCTCGACCCCTCAAGTGAGAAGAATTCCCCACATTGTTTTTTATTTGTTGTTATTTGTTGTGCTATCACAAAAAATATACCACCCCTCCGGGTTAAAATTTTAAATAAAAATAAGCAAATAAAATTAAAAACAAGAAGTGAGGACCCGGGGCCTCCCCCAACAATTTCTATTTTTATGGAAATTAAAAAACTTCCCTTACTCTACTCACAGGGCGCAAATATATGAAACCCCCCAAATGGTTGAAGACCCCCTTTTTTTTCTTTTCTTCGTTTGCACTTGCCCCTTTTTTTATAATTTTAAAATTTGTTAGGGTCTCAATTAAACTTTTCAAAGAGAGATTTTAAATACACCTTGAAGCGATGCCCAATCTATACTTTCTGGGGGGCGCACATGCTACCCGGACAAGTGGAAAACACGTCGAATTTTATCAAACCAAAGAGGAGAGGAGGTCACCTCTCGTTGGGAGGGAACCCCACTTTTACAGTGAGACTTTTACGTTAGAAACTGGGCTTTCCATTGGGGGTAACCAAACCCCCCTCTGGTCCGGGGAGGGAAATTAAACCAGAGCATGGCTCCCGCTACTCTCCCCAAAGACGAGGAAAGAAAAAAATCCTCCTCAAAAATTTGAAGCGAGTCTGGCAACTGGTCGTCGGGAAAAACCGCCCCCTTCCCCCTTGGGCGAACCCCCCGGCGACAAATGACAAACACAAGAAACCCTGACCCAAAGACATGACGGGCCGCGGACGTGTGAAAAACCCCCCTTTCCCTTTCCCCCGCCCTGGCTGTTCTGAAATGCATTGGGCCCCTTTCCCCATCCCTTAGGTTAGAGTGGTGACCAACGGGTTTACGTTGGGCCCCTTTAATCCATTAAACAAAAAAAAACGGGTTTTTAAAAAAATCACAGGCAGCGGGAAAATGACCCCAAGCGGTTGAAGCGCCCTATTTCTAAAAGTTTGTTTAGGGGGAGTTTTTTGGCGTTATTTTTAAAATTTGGGAATTAAGGACTTTTTAAAAAGGTAAACATGCCAAATTACACAAATTTAAAACGCCGTTTTATATTAAAAAAATGTCATTTATTTTTAAGGGTTTCTTTCCAAACCAAACCATCCATTAAAATTTAAAAAAACCAAAACCCTTCATCCCTGCCCCTTTAAAATGAAACCCTCAACCCGTCATCTCCCCAAACCCAAACCCCTGCCCCATTTTAAAGATACCCCTAAACTGGTGGACGGCACAGGCCCAATTTTCCCCCCCCCCCAGACATTTTTTTTTTTAAACATCTAATTTCGTTTTGGGTTTTAAGGTAGAATTTTGGGCCCCGAGCAAAGGCCTTTTGCTAATCGTACAAAGCCTTTAAAGATAAAAACCCGCGCAAACAGCAAATATGTTTTGGGGGTATATTATCCCCAAACTAGGGCGAGCACTGGTTTAAATTTTGTCGTGGATACCTCCCCTTTCTTTTGACATCTTCCCCCTTTCCCCCTGGCTGGGTTCTGACCAGCAAGGGCCCCCCCTCCCCAAAAATTTCCCCTTTGGATAGAGGGGTTTCCCTATTATAAACTTACGGTTTGACGCGCCCAAAAACCCAAAGGGAAACCAAAACCCAAATCATCTAGGTCTAGGCATAAAATTAAATGCTAATTTTAAATTGAGCCCATGTAGGGGAGCGTCCCCCACTTGATCTTTTTAGCTGGGAATGTTTTGTTTTTTTCTTTTTTTCTTTTAAATGCTTCGGGACAGGTCGCAAACCGTTTTTACCCCCGATCACTTTGGGGGTTCCGGCCCCAGCTAGTGAGGTATCGCATCCGCCCGTTCGGGGGCCTTTTACCGGGGGAGAGTGCAGCACTTGGGCTCACTTTTTTGGGACCGGAATCTGACAATTTTAGGCCTTTTGTAGAAGGGCAATAACGAACCTTCCACGGGGGAGGGAGGGGGCCCCAGCTAGGCTTTTGCCCCCCCGACGGATGTTTAGGTTTATGCCCCCCTTTTGTTTTCATTTGTGTTTTTGCAGCTAGGTCTAGTGCGACGATAAGTGATAGACAGTTGCTATTGTAGTAGCGTGCGTGTAACAAATTTTTTTGGGGCGATGTACTTAAAAAATAGACATTTTAAAGGTGCTTACTTGGGCTGGGCTATGTTAGTATTCGTGCAGCTAGGGTTTTTTCCGAAATCGCGAAGTTTTTTTTTTTTTATATCGGTGAGATTTTTCGTTTTTGTGGAGCTTTGGGTTTTAGTAAAGTTTAAAATTGTTGTTTCTTTTTCTTAAAATCCCCCCATATTAAAGAAATAAGGCTATCGGGACGATGAGGGGGTTTGGGTTTATAGGTGACGATGGAGGACGGGGTTTCCCCAAAAAATCTAGGTTTGCGGGATACAAAAACCCCCGTCCTCGTAGTGCCTAAGCTTTTAGCCAGCGGGCCCCAACAAATGTGGCCCCCCCGCGGGCGGCATTAGACTGGTTGGGGAATTTTTAAAGTTTCTATGGAAAAAGGATCTGACAAATCGATTGACTTTAAAGGGAAGTTTCATTAATAAGGTGTTGGGGGAAAGGGGGGGTGGACCAATTTTTGGAGCTTTGTACAATGAAAAAACAGTGGGTGTATTATTTGAGAATTTGGGGGAAAGGGGGGGAAAGGGCGAAGGGGGGGGGGGAGGGGGTCATTTTCTGCGTTTACAAAACTGAAATAAATAAATAAATAAACAAATCCGTATTTTGATCCCACCCCCTCGGTCCAAAAGCTTTTTTTCAGTGGGGACCCGTAAACCAGGCGACCCAAGGGCCCAACCCCGTAGGGCCCTAACGAAATCGGCGAGTGAGCGATTTTCCCCCCAAAGATCCCATAAAAAAGGTCGATTCAGAAAAACTTTAAATGAATTATTTGCCCTCCGTTCTGGAGGCTCAAAATTTACCGTTTTTCCCAAAATTTTGCGCGTGGAGGGCGCGCTCTCTTTTTTATTGGGGGTCGTAGCGGCGCGGCAAAAACGAATTACAAGTACTTTTTTAAAATCGCTCTCATTTAAACTTGGGATAAGTTGTTGAAATATTTGTTTTGTAAAACGTAGAAAGATTGAAGGGGTTCTCGTGTGTGGTTTAAAACCCATGTTTTGGTCCAGTTTGGGGGAGGGTACGGGGAGGAGCAAATTTTTTGAAGACGGGTTTTTATCCTATGCCACGTGACAAGTTTCTCGTCGTGTGGTTTAAAACCTTTTGGGGGGTTTCAGTCGGGAGATCCGGTAGACAATGTTCGAAGGGGTTTTTTATCCTGGGAAAGGACCAAATGTTCTCGTCGTGTGGTTTTAAAAACCTTTGTTTTGGGCCCCAAATCCGGGGGAAAACGTTTGAGCAAATGTTTGAAGGGCGGGTTTTTATCCTTTTGCCAAAATTTTTACCCCAAATGTTCTCGTCGTGTTTGGGTTTAAATACCTTATGTTGGTCTCAGTCGGGGGATCGGGAGAGCAATGTTCGAAAAAAGGGTTTTTTATCCTAGGGGCCCCGTGGGCCAAATGTTCTCGTCGTGTGGTTTTTAAAACTTATGTTGGGCTCCCGCGGGAGATACGGTAGAAACAATGTTCGAAGAAAGGGTTATTAAACCTAGCCACGTGACCAAGTGTTTTTCGTCGTGTGTGGGTTTTAAAAACCTAAATTTTTCTCTCGGGGGATACGGTTTGAGCCCAAAGTTTGAAGACGGGTTATTATCCTAAGGCCCCGTGACCAAGTGTTTCCCCGGGCGTTTTGGTTTTTTAAAAACTATGTTGGTCTCAGTCGGGGAGAACGGTAGAAACAATTTTGAAAAAGGGTTATTTTCCTATGCCACTTTACCAAGTGTTTTTTCGTCTGTGGTTTAAAACCTTATGTTTGGGCTTAGCGGGAGATACCCGGTTTGAGCATGTTCGAAAACGGGTTATTATCCTATTCCAAAGTGAAAGTGTTCCCCGTCGTGTGGGGTTAAAAGGAAAGGGGGACTGGGTTTAAATTTTTTATTTAAAATAAATTGTATAAATATTTGACCAATGATCAATACCCATGATTTTTTTTTTCTCGTTTCAGAGAACTTCTTGTCCCAAAAAAGGTGCGTTTTGTTTTGGGGGGGAAATTTTTTAAAATTTTTGTTCGGGTTATCCGCAAATAATTTTTAAAGACTACTTTTTTTTTTAAAGGGCCAAATACTAACAAAAAATTCAAAGGGCATCTATTCGGGGGTTTTTTAATTAGAAAGAATTACGAATTTCGTAACCCTAACTTAATTAGGGCAAGCGATAAATCTTAAAAGTAAAAAATTTGGGTAAAAATTTTTGGTTTCCCAAAGGGGTTTTTTTTTTTGCCCTCTATAGCAAAGTTTTTGAATACAAAAACAGTCCCCGCCCTTGGTTTTTTGGGGGCGCCAGGGAAGGGAAACAGGACAAGAGAAGGGGAGGGGAATAGAGAAAACCATTTTTAAACAAGAAAGGGTTGGGGTGGCTAGCGCAGATTTGTAAAAATTATACCTGGCCCATTTAACAACATGCAGGGGCTTGAAACTTTAAAAAAAAAACCCTTTTCCTGCAAGGAGCCTGCAAGTCTTGAACCAAGTTTTACAAGTCGATGACGTTTTATGGTTTTGTGGGGTTGTCTGGGGGATCGGGGGGGGGGTTGGGGGTTGATTTTGGGACAACCCAAAAATTTTATACGTAAAAAATTTTAAAATTTCAAGGGCCCCTTCGCCCAACGCTTTTCAGTCGCGTTGATGGATGAGCTTTTTTGGCTATTTCGGGCCCAAAATTACGTTTTTATGTTTGGGAATTTCCCTTTCTTTTTTATATTTTTTGTATTTATTTATTTTATTTTTTTTATTTGATTTATTTTTTTTATTTTTCTTGTTCTTATACACCTGTAAAAAACTTATATTAAAAACCTTTTTTTTCTATTTAATTTTTGACCAACTTTTTCAACTTTTTCTTTCAAGAGGGACTTTTCATCACCAAATCTTTATGTAATGTAAAAATATGAACGTTTTTTAAGCCCCCGGGCCCCCCTTTGGGGGAAAAAAAAGGGCCCAAAAATCAAAGAAATTTTTTTGTATTCTTGTTTATTATACAAACCCGTAAAAAACTTATTTTTAAAGCCTTTTTTTTATAATTTTTTCCCAAATTTTTTTAATTTTTTTTCAAGAAAGGGCCCTAAATCCCCCATTTAAAAATTTATGTCAATTTAAAATATGGGAAATTGTAGCCCCCCCCCGTTTTGGGCCCAAAATCGGCCCAAATATCACCCCATAATATTTTTTTAAAAACCGGAGAAAAAAAACGTTTAAAAATACGATTTCTAAAAGAAAAATTTTTTTTTAAGTCTCTAAAATATAAAAATATATGATTTCAGTGATTTTAAACCCTTCCTAAAAAGTTTCATCAATATCGGAGTGCCGTTTTTTCCAAAATTTTCCCCCGAAAATTTTCGCACTAAAAATCGAAAAAAAAAACGGAAAAGTACGATTTTTTTTTTTGAAGAAAAATTTTTTTCGATTGTCCCAAAAAAAATACCCGCTTTTAATTCAGAGATTTCGAAGGTCCCCTCCAATTTTTATCAGACCCCCATGCCGTTTGACCGGTAGAGAGCGGGAAAAAACAGACCAAAAAAAAAATAACAAAAAAAAAAACACCGAGCTATTTTCTTGGGGTAAAATAATTTAAAAAAAAAACAAACACAAGTCAAATTGAAGTCTTCGCTTTTGCTCATCCAATAATAATTCAAGATAGTAAAAAATTATATTTTTCCCGGAGTTACGCATTGCATATGGGTTTTTTATCAGTTAAAAAAAAAAAATTTTTGAGATTTTTTTCTAATTTGTAGTCAATTTCGAAAAATTAAAACCCCCATGTTTTTTTTTTTTTATAATTAATTTCAATAAAAATATGGTCAAAAGATCATGGTACAAGGATGGTCCCAGATAAGGAATTACAAGGAAATTGATTTAATGAATTTCATTCCAACTACCATTTTACCAACTAATTTACTCTTTGTGATGATTTTTAAATTTTTTCGGGGGGTTTTTCGTCTCATATTTTTTTGGGAACGGTGCCCAATTTGAGACGTTTTAGGGGGGGTGCATGGAGAATTTAAAAAAATACTAAAAACCTCTGTTTTGCTTTTTTTCCCTTTCCCCAATTTCCCCCCCCCCCCCACTCTCCCGGGAAATGATTGAAAAGGGTTTCTGCCGTGTAGTCGTAAAAAAGACCCCTTACTAGAAGCTGAGGGTTTTTATACCTATTGTATTCTCTTCCTGGGTTTTATTTTTCTTTTTTAAATTTTTTTTATTTTTTGTTTTAAAATTTCAAAATAAACTAATAATGTTTTTTTAAAAAATTAAACGCGTGGGCTTGAAAATTTTATTTTTTTGGTCAAAATTCTATGATAAAAACTTTACTGAGTTTTGGATAAAGCTTCTATAACCTTTTTAAAAATAATAAAAAAATAAAACTTTATATTTTTTCAGTCCCCGTTTTTGATCGTAGCCCTAGAGGGAAAATCGCAAATTTATAAATCAAACCAACATTTAAACAAACGTTAGTTTAAAAATTTGCAATTTTTAAAAAAAAAACGTTAAAAAATTTTTTTCCAATTTACAATAGATTTGAAATGGGGGTGAAGGCCTTCCCCCTTTTTTTAAGGGAGGGTCCATTGTGTTTTTTGTTATCTAGGGGGGGGAATCTTTTTAAGGAAATTCTCCCGGAATTGGGGTTTTTTGTCCCCGCTGTCTTTCTTTTCCCGTTTTTATTGTTTTTATTTTACATTTATGTATTTATTGTTTTTTGTTTAATTGAAAAAAACTAATTAAGTTGGGTTTAAAAAATTTTAAGGTGTATCTTGAAATTTTCCAATTTTTTTTGGGCGAAATTCTACGATAAAAACCCGAATGATTTACGGATAATGTTCTATAATATATTTTTTTAATAAAAAAGTAATCTTTTTATATTCAGTCCGGTTTTTTATCGTAGCACTAGGGGAAAAGAAAAGCTTTTAAAAATCAAACTACTCATTTGAAAACCCAAAGTTATTAAAAATTTTGGGAAATTTAAAAAAAAAATTTTTTCGTTGATAAATTATTTTTAAACACAATTAGATTTTTAAAAGGGTAAAATGCTCCAAAGCAATTTAGGTACATTGAGGGTAAATTTTTGCTCATAATAGGCCCAGATTTACAGACTTAAAAGGGCCCTTCCCCGGGAAAAATTTTGGTCCGCAGGAACCAGGAATTTCCTCTACCACCACCACCTTCCTCCGATGGGCAGAGTGCACAAGATTTAGATCTTACCTATCCTCGACCCTTCTATTGATGGTCTCTAAACCCTTGAATAGAGATAAATTAATTTTCTTTTCATTACATAAACTGTTGTTATTTACCTTTTAAATGTTCTTAAATGTTAATGAATTTAACTTTAATGTTTCCCTGAAATAAAATCAACACGAAAATGTTTTTAAACGCAAAAAATTGATTGAGAACTAACAATGTTTACAAAATATTCTTAGCATTTCTGATGTAGAAGTATGTTGTACCCCGTCTGAGCCCGGGGTAGAATTGGCCCAGAGCATGGCTCTGCTAATCGTAAAAGGCGATTCAAGAGAAAAAGTCCACCTCGCAAACATCAGCTAGGAAGAGCGCAGTATCTCACTCCCCAAAACTAGAGGCGAGCTCTGGCAATCGTCGTCGGGGACCGGCCCCCTTCCCTTGACGACCCCCCGGCGACGATGACAATGACACAACGAACGATGACAAAGACGATGACGACCGCGACGTGAGAAACCCCCCTTCCTCCCCTTACCCGTGGCTGGTTCTGACCAGCATGGGCCCCTCCTCCCCCCCCCCCTTAGGCTAGAGTGGTGCATTATGACCTAACGGTTGACGCGTCCTTAATCCAAATAAACCAAAACTAAACCAAAAAAGTATGTTGTATATTATACTGTTAAGTTCTTAGTTTTCAATCAATTTTTAGCATTCAAAAACATTTCGTGTTGATTTTACTTCAGTGAAACATTTAAGCTAAAATCTTCAACATTAAAGGGCATTTAAAAGGTAAATTACAACAGTTTACGTAATGAAAGGAAGGAAGGATTTAACTCTATTCAAGTGAAAATAATTAATTGGATGGTTTCGAGACCATCAATAGAAGGGTCGAGCGACTGTTAGATAGATACGATCTACCTTTGTCCACTCTGCTCGGGCCAGGAAGGTCCAGCTAGCTGAATAGCTCACTGCTTTGTCAATAAATATTTGAAATAACAAAAGACTACTGCACAGAAACTAGAAACTACCCATGATTGGCCCAAAACTTGCTGACGTAGGAGCAAAAGTACGGTCCTACTTTCACACCCCCTGTCAATCAAAATCCCAGCGACGAAACGAGTTCTTGGGGATCTTCCCCTTTAAATACTTATGTTGGTCTCAGTCGGGAGATACGGTAGAGCAATGTTCGAAGACGGGTTATTATCCTATGCCACGTGATCAAGTGTTCTCGTCGTGTGGTTTAAATACTTATGTTGGTCTCAGTCGGGAGATACGGTAGAGCAATGTTCGAAGACGGGTTATTATCCTATGCCACGTGACCAAGTGTGACCCGGAGTCTTTCCCGCGCACGCTACTTAGCTTCCCTATTGAAGGGTTCGCCGCGCCACTGCATGTTATTATAATGCTGCCAAACAACATTTTGAATGTATTAAGTACTCACCCTCCTCAATGCTCTCAGGCAAATTATTACACTCAGAATTGTTCAACTATCATAACCATAATTTTCTTTCTTATATAATTAAACTTAGAAAACAATATAATTATCAAACACACCAAAAATGTATTTGTTAATTTTCAATATCACACGCGGCACAATATATGACCTAAGGAAGAGGCGCCCTAGTTTCTCACGTCGTCGTAGTAATATGTAGTTTAGATTTACAAACTTTATTGGTGGAGGTGCCGGTCAAAACATACTTTTTCTTGCAGATACGAAAATGCTATTTAATGAAAACCCGGACTATAGAAAATAAATTGGGAGAAAATTGTAAAGTTAAATTCTTCACCAGCGTCTCGACTCTCATCATTAAAGAAGAGGTGGTATCAGAGTCGATAAAGAAGTTTCCCCTTTGGGGAGGTCCCCTTACTCCCAAGTCAAAACGGAATCTAACGTCCTGCGCGCTGAGAGCGGCTCCAATGTGAAACTAATAAAAGCACTGCACGCTAAATACGGTCAGTAGATTATCGATGTGCAGTGACGCTGAAATCAACAAACAACAGACGAAACGTCAAACTTCAATTTTATTTCAATCATATTAGCCCTGGGCCCTAGTCTTTTAAAACGATTTACTTTTGATTTATTATTGTACTATAAAGTGTTGCGCAGGCGTCACTGACATTTTCGTGCGAAATAATTTGAGATATGCCTTGTTCAAGCCTAACGGACGTAAGTGTAGCCTAGGCCCAAGGCCACAATACAGTTTTCAGACGTAAGTACGCCCTAGGCACTCAAATCGAAATCTTGAACAATACATATTGTCGGCCTAGCTCCTAAGCTTAGGTCTACTCCATCAGAAATATCCTCATTAATAAAGAGAGTTTGCTTTATGCCAAAACATTCGCCAACATTCGATCGTATTTAATATTTTGACGTTTCCGCCATTTGTCGTCATCGACTGTTAACTACTAGTAGAAAAGTGACGTACTTTTATTGAAGTAGTTCCATCAATCGTCACACAGAGTCGCGCGGAACGTTAGATTCCCAACGCCAAAAACCGACTTTTTATTTAACCCAGGGCGGTATAGGGAGTTGGAGGACCTCCCCAACGGGGAAACTTCTTTATCGACTCTGGTGGTATTGTCCAGAATTCGAATAGGCCACACACGTCTAACTCACGGATACCTCTTAACCAGAGAAAATGTTGTTACTAAATGTGACACATGTGATGTTCTTAACCGTGCATCATATGTTAGCAGAATGTACAATTGTCAATATATGATGCCTTGCGCACGCAATTTGGCCTCTATCTTAATCATATGAAGAACTTCTATCATATGATAACGGCGACAAATTTTCTAAATTTCTCATTCAAAGAAATTTTATTTACAAAATTTTATTCACAACATACTCATTTCCTTTATTTATTTTTTCCATTCAAATAAATAACTTTGGTTTTGCTATTACTATTATCACCATTCAATTATTTACTTACACTTAAAAAACAAAATAATCATCAAACACACCATTAACTCTTCTCATCAACTTTCAATATCACAGGTGGCGCAATATGACCTAACCGGTTGAAGCGCCCTAGTTTCTCACGTCGTCGTCGTGATCATCGTTACTTTGTGTTTGTTTTACCTACCCGAGCTGACCCGACTGTCAAAACCTCTACCCGCACAGTCCTAGAAATACACCAACTTAATTTGACCATTTACAGAATTTTTTACAAGCTTACCAAAATTTAAACTAAAAGTTCGTGGTGGAGGTGTCCTAAATAATAATATAGCCGTCTTCCTGAAACAACTATGACACGGACGATGACGTCCTCGACGTGGGAACCCCCTTCCTCCCCCCACCCGTGGCTGGTTCTGACCAGCATGGGACTCTCCTCACCACACCACCTAGGCTAGAGTGGCGTATTATTACCTAACTATTGACGCGCCTTAAATCCACATAAACTAAACCATAAAGTAAACCAACGAATTATTATAATATAGGTGTACTTGTTGAATTAAGTATAAAGGCTGCTTAACAATATCTGTTTCACAATGGAATTTTGTTTTGGCAATGGCAACAATCAAACAATGTGTGTTGAAGGCTAGATGATCGCCCAAGACGTGGGTTACACTTCGTTATCTTTTGTTAACGACGAAAGCTATATAAGCCTCGATATGTTTGCTCCACGATCGTGACGTCATGCTCCCTCTACCCAAATATAAGCTCGATGGGGTGCACCGACTGGAGAGCGTCACGGAAGACGGGTTATGGAGGTCGATCGAGTGGAATAACAGAAGAAGGTTGTGCGAATGTGTACGTGATCAAGAGAGTCGTGAGTGAACGTAGAACCCACATGGATTAGCCGTCTGAAAAGGTGAAACAGGAAGACTCCAGGAAGAAGAAGCAGTCCCTGGATCTACGAGGCAACCGCAGTCCATCCAACCAGGATCCAGGATAGCCCAGCAGTCCACCATCCCACTCAGAGTCCAGGGGAACTTCTCAGTAAGTCACTATGTCACTAAATAATCAGTCAGGCTTGTAATTATGGGGATAACTGAACCACGTTTCACCAGGGCTTAACGCACGGACTCTACCTAACTAGGACAGAAATAGGGTTGTTTTCACCACTTAAATACAAACGTTCTCTTAAGCTGAAACCATGGCTTGTCAGTGTGTAAACCCCAATTCCAAAACACCCACCCAATACCCACTAGAGATCGATCTTGGTCTATGATTAGTGAGTTAAGCCTAAAGAGTACCGCTTCGCCCCCACTTAAACACTCATTTGGCGATCACCACCCTCAGCCAAAGGGCCTAACAAGCTAACCATGACAATATGCTGGTCTCTAGTTGGGCATTGTTCGCTTGTCTGATGGTGTCGGCGCCTACATGGTTGGCTTGTTCGGCTTTTACTTTTATGTCCCCCGCTAAAAATCAGTCATGTGACTGGGTTGATTGACTCTAAACACGATTTTATTTTTATTTATGACGACCACGACGTGAGAATTCCTCTTTCCTCCCTACCCGTTGCTACTTCTGACCGGCATGGGAATTTTCTTACCCCGTCTGGACCCGGGGTAGAATTGACCTCGAGCATGGCTCTGCTTGTCGTAAAAGGCAATTCAATTGAAAAAGTCCATCTTATGTTAGAATATTAGGCCCCGAAACTAGTGGCGAGCTCTGGCAATCGTCATCGGAGACTCCTCCCTCTCTCTTTGACAACCTCTCCGACGACGATGACAATGACACAACGAACGCTGACAAAGAAGATGTTGACCGCGACGTGAGAACGACCCTTTTCCTCCCCTAACAGTGGCTGGTTCTGACCATCAGTGACTTTCCTCTCCACACCCCTTAGGATACATTGGTCTTAAATCCATAAAAACAAAAAAAACTAATTCATTGTCAAAATATAGTGCTTCTTGTATTATTGCTAACTGTAGGCTTTCACAATGCGTTTCATAATGGAATTCTGTTTTGACAATGGCAACAATTAACTAATGTGTTTTGGAGGCGGGATGATCGTACAAGTCTTGAAGTTCACTACCTTATCTTGTTTAAACATTGAAAACAATAGTATCATGAAACACACCATAAACTCATTTTATTATCTTACAATATCACAGGCGGCGTAACTGCTTAAAGCGCCCTAGTTTCTCAAGCAAGTTTCATTCCCGGTAATGCTTTTGTGCATGGTGTGCTGATTCTACATCAGCAGGTCCATGGCTCGATTTCTGCTTCAGTCAGAATAATCTGCAGAACGGTGACTGTGGAACCGTCCTAGCAACGAGGAACATAAAACATTCTCATGTGGTTCAGAATCAGCCTTGTTGATTCTAGTGCTGTATGCGGGTAGAATCGTGTCCAGGTTGATTGATCGTTGTTTCCAACTTAAATATGCTGGTCTCTACTAGGTAGGTGGTCATCGCTCGTCGATGGTGTCGACGCCTGCAGGGTTGGCTTGGTCTTCTGTAACAGAGTAAGTAGAATAAATAAATGTTTTATTAAGCATGCGTTGAATTCGTTTAAAGCGATGCGTAGACACAACGTTAAACTTTGTTCATTATAGAATTTACAACAATGAATTAAATTAATGAAGTAATATACTAGATTGTCAATATCCGGTACTCATGAGACTTCCCTATTTTTGCCAACACACAACACTAGAACTACGTATACATGAAGGTTTGAAATAGTTTTCAAATCGTTTTGACCCCCGCCTGGGCTTCGGGTAGAATTGGCCCTGAGCATCGCTCTACTAATCGTACAAGGCGATTCAAGAGAAAAAGTACATCTCGCAAAAATGGTTAGTAAGAAAGGAAGAATTATACTCCCCCGAAATTAGAGCCGTGTTCTGACAATCGTCTTCGAGAACCTTGCCCCCTTTTCTTATCGACCTCCCTGACGACGACGACAATAACACAGGAACGATGACAAGGACGATGACGACCGTGACCTGAGAATCCCCCCCCCCCACTTCTTCCCACTACTCGTGGCTGGTTCTGACCAGCATGGGCCCTCACCTCATTTCCCCTAGGCTGGAGTAGCCGCGAAATAATTACCACGGTGTTTCGAAGATGCGGGAGGGGGAAGTGTTGATTGAATCTACCTGCCTGTATCGGTAACGTGGCGGCAAGTTTACTTACACGCGAAACTAGAGGCAAGCTCCGGTAATCGTCGTCGGGGACACCTCCCCCCACCATACCCTCCCTGTGCCCCCTGTACTTTGCCTGCGCCCGGCCTGATGTCGTCACAGCCACAGACTCCCCAGCCCCGACCCCGGCCACCTCCACCACGACCTCCCCTTGCGTGTGGCTGGTTCTGACCAGTACAGGCCTGTCCACCCGCGTCACCCCGTGTCACTCCTTACGTTCCTCCCTTCATTAATAACTATAAACCACAAT
>JAMZAV010003968.1:0-46862 GCA_024449915.1 Sweltsa coloradensis | reverse complement strand
AATAAAAAGTATTTTGTCCGTGTATGGATCAATGCAGAGAATCATTATTTGATATAGTAGTCTGCGCAATACATTTTTAATAACACACAGTAAACAGTATGGAAGAGCCTCGATTGAGTGCAGTATCGACCATCTCGGCAAAGAGAAGAAGAGAGAATGAGGAAACGCACGATTCTTCCTCCAACCAATGACTCCGTGTTAGACACGATGGGACTCCCCCTTTGTTATCTCTTACTTCCGGTTCCACGTGCAGCAGCACTTCCGGTTCTAACGGCGTCTCTACGAACTACGAAGGCAAGCCAGAGAGACAGCTCCGACTGACTGACCGCTGGAGCGAAACCAATTAGCTGTAAGCCAGCAAGGGCAGGAACCGGTTTGGCGTAGAACATCGTTAGCCTGTGCGACATTTAGCTTGGATGAAACTCTCTTGGCTGACGGTGACAGCGGAAGCCCTTGTGATCTTAGGTAGGGGTAACGCGTACTATGGTGGGTATACACACTAAAACGCCAGAGCGTAACTTCGAGCGTCGACCAATAAAGTCACTATCATAAAATTGAACTAGGATGAAATTAATGATTTTGCGCCGAAGCCGCCTAAAACGCTCCTTCCATGTTTGTTGAGCGAGCGTAGCGAGCGTCTCCACTTGACTCTTATGGCTCGAATGTCTGTTTTTGTTTTTTTTTTTTTTTCTGTTACTGCTTCGATACAGGTCGCACCGTTTCTCTGATCGACCTGAAATTTTTTACACATGTACATACCACCTAGGCGGGTTGCTGTATAGTTTTTGAACAAAATCCGATCGTTGGTTATAAAAAATAAAAAATAATAAAAAAAAAATAAAAAATAAAATGTTCCGATCGTTATGAAATTTTGCAGGGTCAATAAGTACAACATTCTCTCCTATTTTCCAAATTTTCAGCTAAATCGGTTAAGACCTTAAAGACTTATTGGTAATCATAATTCGAAAAATGAAGTTAAAAATGAGGAGGCAGTGAAGATACAAAGATACACTTTAGAAGGCATGACGTGAATTAGTACAATGCAAAAGATGTTGGAATAGTATAAAGTGTACAATGTCAATATCCAGTTAGGCCTACAGTTTGTGGTGGGCCTTCTGGGAATGTCGTACTCGGGTCATGTTGCACGTACCGGTGCTCGCTCAACAACGCGTCCAACTGAGCGTTTTCCTAGTTATGTCGTTGTCACAAGAGAATAATGTGTGACGGAAGTAAATTTCATTGATAACTCGCTGATCGTTGTTTAACAAATGACCATAATAAACGTTATGCTGTGGTAACCCACAGGCTTGCAGGTGGTTAATATCGAACCGTGACTTTCGCTGAAAGGTTATATCAACAAAAATAAACCTACTCCGTCGATGGCCGACTTTTTATTAAGTTACGAATGTAAAAAAGTTAAAACAGCTTAGTTTCTCCGAGGCATCTAAAATATGGTGTTCACTATAGTTTGCAGTTGTGCAAAATCAGAACTAGCTAGAAGTAGAACTAGAAGTGGAGAAGCGTGAAGTTCAAAAATGTGTTTTTGTTCATGCCACCACCGAGGTATTTGTATTGAGTTGTAGTAATAACACCTATGAGATGTGGTACTACTTGAACTTCAAAATATCGGTCCATATATAGATTGATACGAGAATCGTGGGCCGTCCGAGTCTGAGTGATCGAACCTTTAGAAGAGTCTTCTTCGCTGTCATCTCGTCAAGTCCCACGCACAGTTCACCTCGCCCCAATCTATCAGAGGAATATTAATCCACCATGGAAGAGTTCGGGCAAACCATCGAGGAACCCAAGGATTTAGTATAGATCGTACACTTTAGGCCTAATTGAAGCAGTTTGTCACCATTGCACCAGTATGTCAAATGCTATCAAAGCTTATTTCAATTTTTTTTTTTTAGTAACTGACTGAAAATGGTAGGCCTATACCAAAGCGTTTTCTTTAAATAAGACATTTCCAAAGTCTATGTAGTGTATGTGTTCAATTATTTGAATGTTGAAATGTTACCTTTACGCGCCATGTTTTATGGGTTGATTATCCAGCTGGAATATATTCGTCCTTCCATAATAAATAACAAGTACGAATACGATTATACTATATAGCGAATACAGTTTTTCGCTGCATCGAGATTTGTAGAATGTTTCGATGTATTTAGTTTGTTGCCGGGTATGTTAATTAGTGAAATCAGATGGTCTCATCATGGACTTAGTCTTTTAGAGGTTTAATCTCATCAATTCGCTTTCATGAATTGTATGTGCATACGCACAATGTGCACGTGCTTCAATTAGGCCTACCCAACTAAGTGAAATTAGGTGGAAGTTGAATAGATTTAATTCCACTTTGCTTTACTACCATTTCACGCCTGGAATTCACTACGTTCATTTCACTAATCTAATATAGACAGTACATGCTCAAACTGTGCTGTAGGCCTTGCCTATCTTGGAAATTAGTATATGTATAGGTTAATTTGGTCTTAAATCCTTACTTTGCATGTCTTTTGGTTATTTAAAAATATATTTTCTCCGTGAATTCGACATGAATGGTTTTAGTCTCAGGCGTAATGACAACTTCCTTGCTACTAAAACACTACTTTATTTATAATTGTTTGGCAGTAATTTGTTTCACTTAGCCCGTTAAGATGTTTTTATAAGTAATTACTAATTACCATGTGAAAGACAGGGCAAACGTGTAGGGGGCAGAACGTGGGAATTGAATCTCATTGTCTCTTTCTCCGGCGACGCTTCGTACACTGCATGTAGCGTTGTAGCGTGTGCGTGGTCTGTCAAAACAAGCACGTTAGAGAACATCTACTTACAGCACTCTGAGCGCACGCATCCCGCTGAAGTCCTTATCGCTGATCTCGGTAATGTTGTTGTGTTGCAAGTCCCTGGAAAAGAAGAGAACGCAGGATTAATTAGGGTGACTACCAAATCGCATGCGTCCTTGGCAAGACTAGGAGGACGAGACGAGAAACAATAATTCGGTAACTCACTATCCTCGCAAGGATCGTAATCGAATCGTTTATTCCAAACATGCGTACTCTCAACCTTCACAACAATACAGCACAAGATGAGGTTCACAAACGAATTAACCATAAAGGGAAGGTTGTGTAGAAAATAAGGCAGAACAAGTATAGCCACAGTTGAATTTTCGTACAGTTACATTTTTGGCATAGTATACACAATGCCTCTCACAGCTTATACAAAATATTTTCAGCACTTCAAAAAATCGCGTTTCTTGTGATGATAACCAGGAAGGCAAACGTGTATATTTTGAATAGAAAACACTTTCTCTCGTATATGCAAGTGACAAACGTAATAATGTGCGTAGAAATCAGAGTGTGGGAACGGTTAGGACGACAAACTAATGAACAATAAATACGCTGCACCTTGCACGATAGGTATAGGGATAGAATAAGGAAAGGTACAGGCTGGAAATCTACGTGGGAAGGAGCTCTATCCCCCTATTATCTGCGTAATAGTTTACGATTTCTTAGTGAGTACAAAATCAAACCTGAACATTGATGTAATGAGGGTGCAGATTTTAAAAACATTAGTTTTGTGCACGATTCATAATGGTCTAGAGGGAGAATATATTAGTAACCATGGTCTAGAGATTAAAAGGTTAAAAAATAAACTAATTGTTGGTAATAATTGGAAATTACGTATACGTCGTTCAGGTACTATAAGATTAATTCATGCTTTTAAATCACATGGCAATAACAAAGTACCTTTACTACTTGTCTACATTAATTATAATTTGAATCACTCACCAATAACTCGGAAAATATACTCCCCAGGCAACTTATTTAGACATGTATACCACTTATGAAACAGTTTCAAGGAAATTCGCAATGATTATTTTAGCATTACACGCAGATTATTTTTTAATGCGTAGTATTAAAATTAATAATCCTATTATTAGTTTAACAAGTATTGGTTTAAGCAACGGCTGCCGTTCAACCAATAATGCAGGGACTTTTATAGCCGAATAGCGGAATTAATACACACATCGTATCCTTGCGATTATCAAGATTGTTAACTCTTAATAACTAAAATTAGTAACTACGTGACGTTCCGATCTTGCTCGACATAAAAGATGAAAACATCAAGTGGATATTAAAATTGATTGAACAATTATTGGCGTAGGTCTGTCATTCTATTTTCTTGTTTTGACATTGTCGGGCTCGGGAGTAACCCGGACGAAAAATTAAAAAATATTAATTTATTTCTAAAGTCTCTATACTTAAATTTGTCATGCATGCGATGGTTAATCATATCCCTCAGGGCCCAATCTATCAGCGAACGTGTACGAACTGAGTACAGAACTCCATCACAGCAACATTTATTTTCAGCGATACAACGGACATTGCCCGTCGTGTATCATGTCCACAACGTTGGTGTCCACACGGTGATTGAACGATCACACAGCTAATTAACGTGTGATAAATTGATTTTGAAACGCTATCGGCTTTCATGTCCATTACAACCTCAAAATATCTCGATCGGACGAACTCCGCGTAGTTAGTAACCGGACCGGAAATTAGGCACTGCTATAATGACCGCACTGCAACTGCATTGAGCTATTTAGACTATACCGGATATTGCACGAGCAAATTAGTCTCATAGTTTCAGCTAGAACTCATTCAAGTGGCTGGAGATAAAGGTTGGTGCATTGTTTTCTTGTTTGGATAGGCCCTATGTAATCTAGTTTTGTATGTGGGTACGCCTATACGGAAGAACAAATGCAATATCATGATAGTACTTATAGTGATCATGGATGGTATTGGTAGCTCAAGCAAGCACGGACCATGCCTATAAACCTTAGGATAAAGAGGGTTATTAAGCACTACGGTGATTAAAATTTCTTAACTTCAAAAAATTATTAACCCCCTATATTTGTATCGAATAAGGAAGTGCAATAAAATAAACAAACAAATAATCACTGTAGAGGGAGATTTGCGAAAAAAATGAAGATCTAATAAAGGTTTATTTGCAGTTAGCCCGAAGTTGTAATATTGGAAACAAAATTGTTACATAAAAACCCTCTAACATGTTATTATTTGTTTTTTTTTTGAAAATTTAGTTTAAACGAATTACTAGACAACGATTATAACAAATACCAAATTGGAGTTGCCACATCTACGATTAATAAAATTGAATTTTTAATATTCGTAAGTAGGTTTGTGCAGGTAGAGGTTCATTGAATGGCATTTTGTATTGGGGATACATGAAAAAATTGTCTGGACCGGCACCTCCACCAAAAATGTTTGTAAATCCGTCGTTACCCGAAAATCGAGTATCTTTGTTTACGATTGGTTTTGTTTGGTTGCTCGGATAGCCGCACGTACATCTCTACTCGTAAGACTAATTAATAACAAGAATATCTGCATTTCACACGACAGACTGTAGTGGTCAACGAAACACATCACATTCCGTTTGCGTAGTTCCTTGTGCAGTTTGTGTACGGGAAGCAATATAGCCCTGGCTGGAGCAGAGTTTATTGCCTCGTCTTCCCTCCTGAATCCACAAGACGTGGTCACAATGTGAGCGATAATGGGCTTGCGGTCCTGCACTATCGGCCCGCTGGGAGCCAATATACGGAGGCTCCCTACTCCGTCCACGTGGTTTATGGAAGCGAGTCAGCACAAACGAAACCGAGGAGCGAGGACGTCAACAACGATTACTTCTTATTTCAAGTCGGCTTCGGGAAATACATTTTTTATAAGATTCGTAGAGAGAATGTTCGCAGAACGCACTAGTGGGCAATTGAATGACTAACAGTGCTGGATGAGGGAGGAATTTTTTTCAAAAACTACGAATGAATGACCTAAGCAAGAACAAACATATCTAACGTAAAGGATATCTTTGCAACTATCTATTATTGTACAATAATGAAATTCAAGACGAAGAGTAAATTATAGATGGTTACTTTATGCAATAAGATGACAATAATAATTAATGGCAACTGGTCCATTCGATCTAATTACCTTGATTTTAAACGGCTCTGACCGGCATAAACCATATACGAGTCACGGTGAACTTAATTACCCAATAGGTTAGTAGGAAATTGGCACAAGAAAAAACATTTCGAAAGAGGTTAAATTGAATTAATTAGTTAATTAACAAAGTCAATCCATTCAAAGTGTGATAGAATAAAAAGCAACAAATAAGATATTTTACAATGATTGTTTGGCTTTTACCATGAACGAAAAAACCTGATCTGGTTTAATTTTATTACACTTGGTAAAAATTATTGCCTTACTTTCTTACATAATTACAAAGCCTACGAACTACATACACACGCAACCACACTAAAATAAATTATGCTATCGACGTATGTTTTTCTTATTTCTACTAAGTAGACATTAAGTGTCGCTATGTTTTATGTATTTCTGATCCGACCAACCGGTCAACCAAGCACCGAGCACGTTTACGTAGGACCTACTAAACTATCTCTCGCTCTCTCTCTTTCTCATTGGTATTCAGCGGTTGTACGAGTGATGGTGATAAAACGATAAGATCATTATTTGAAATCGTGAATCTTCACGTATATTCAAACTTGCAACGTGGACGATCATTGAGATGCTAGAGCTCACCTCAAGCATCTGAGTGTTGAAGAGTTCACTCGGTTTGTGGTAGTCTTTAGCATACAGGAAATTTAAGGGGCAGATAACTTGATGTCATTATGACAAACCAACCAAACGTGCCAAAATCATTGGATTAGGAGGTTATTTGCAGTTAGGTTTTGATCGACATTGAAATTCTGGAATAGGTAGTGCGATACATAAACACCTGGATTAATTAAAAGCGCTATTACCCCAAAACAATATTTGCATCACATAATCTATATATCATAATCCTAAACTAAAATGATCGTTTCAAAAATTAAATTTTGAAAACTGTGATTTTACATGAATTTTTCTAAGATTTTTATCCTGAAATTTGCGAAAGTTGGCGTTTTGGGGAATTTCTTAAATCGGTTTTGAATTGCTTCTTTATTGGTCCACAGAGATAGCCTCACTAGAGCATCGTACCAATCTAAAATGGACCCTTACAACATCGTGTCTTGAAACTGTGCACAAATATACACTCAAAACACGCAAAAATATGCATTCCAAAATAACACCCCTTCTTGGTAATCAGCATATTTTGACCGAACCACTTGTCCAAATTACAAAACAAAATATATTTGATTTACAGAAAATGCTGTCGAGTACGTCAATAATGGCCAATATTTATTGGATCAAAATCCTTCAAAGTCACGGGGTATAAAGATGGTCCCCCATCTTATTTCTTATGGGGGATTTTTGCCGATGGGACCTAGCTCGAAAATTACCACGTTTGACAATGTTTTTTTTGGGGTCATGGTGGACTCAATAATTGTTCTGTTCTTTTCTAAATTTATAACTAGTTTGCCTGAATGAAATATATATATATATATTAAAAAACAAGGATCTTGGGTAAAACCGCGTCGAAAATAAGATGAACCAGGGCAGAACCTGGGCGTCCACCGACGTTTCGTCTGTACTACGTCAGACATTTTCAAGGTTGACTGTGACTCTACGGAGGTTGGAGTCACAGTGGTTGGCAAGCACGCAGCGCCCGCCTTATATAGCCTCGGCTGAAGGTGCGGGGCGGCGAGGTTATATAGAAAATAGGTGCGGGGCGGCGATGTCATATCGAAAAAATATATACGGATGGTGGCAGTATATATTTTTTCGAAATGACATCGCCGCCCCGCACCTATTTTCTATATAACCTCGCCGCCCCGCACCTTCAGCCGAGGCTATATAAGGCGGGCGCTGCGTGCTTGCCAACCACTGTGACTCCAACCTCCGTAGAGTCACAGTCAACCTTGAAAATGTCTGACGTAGTACAGACGAAACGTCGGTGGACGCCCAGGTTCTGCCCTGGTTCATCTTATTTTCGACGCGGTTTTACCCAAGATCCTTGTTTTTATCCTATGACGGGCCGCGAAAACCTACAACAATCCATATATATATATTTTAACGCGTGCGACGAGCTGCGGTAACTACGTACGGACAAGAACGCGACAGTCGCAGAGGAAGTACAAATCCACAAAATTAAAAGCATTTATATATCGAAGTCGTTTCGTGTTCCCATTGGCATTAAATACGGCTTTTCTTGTTAGAAATAAAAGAATTTACTCGGAACGTCGAAATGACATGTCAAATGTGTTATTATTGGGAATGGTTAGGGCCTTATAAACTCCTCGCTACTAGTGGTGCTACCTGTCGGCAACTGCAACTCACGGTGACACAGCCTACTTTGACTATGCGAAATGAAACTCACTTTGGCATAAAGACAAATATTTAGCCAAGAGTTACGATCGTTGTCTTGTGCTTCAACGTGTTAAAACAATCCTGGTGTGGTCCAATTATTATAAATGTTTGTTGACGACGGTGAAGTCCCATTCAATTTATTACTAGTATACCTAATGTTGACGTAAAGCAATCATTTAGATACATTATTTGACAGTCTCTTCTCTTTAGTATAATGAAGCCTCCAACTCGTATGTGACTTTCTCTGTTGCGTTCATCATCGAAGCCTAGACCTACAACAGGTTGTAGACTTGTTATGGGCTCGAATAACAGATGAAAAGTGAGACTAATTGCGGTGATTTATTCGCTCGCCTTCATCATCTCCTACGTAAATACCAATCTATACGAAGCCAGCGCACGTTGCAAAGAGAAAACCAAGTCCTACTTCTAACCAGATTGGATAGCGGCGTGCGATGCGTGATGAATTGCTATAAAATGTGGAAATACTTCTACAACAACGAATGCGGGCTTAAAATTACAAAACAAGTGTACTCATGAATTAAAAAGTTCGTATATCGTTGGGGGTGAGCTTCCAGAGAAACGGATTGAAACTCGAAATAGAAGTAAATGTGGAAAAATGATGATCCCGGACCAACGTTTAAACAACTTTTAATGAACTCTTCGGTGGGGGAGAGATTGAATGCCCACATAACAAGATAAGCCCTTGAAACCACGACACGGAGATCGTGAGAGGAATCTCCTCTTCTTCTTCTTGGTTGCCACGGTAACCAAGTCGATATAGGCAACGACGCGGCCGGAAGGAAACGCACAGCGGTCGGACTAAACGCGTTGCAACGAGGGAAACTTTGGGTTTGATTGACGGTAAACGAGAAACAAGTATTCATCGCCTCCTCCTCGTGTAAGCGTGCGTGCGAGCGTGTAGGTCGAGGGCGCAATCAGGTTACAGCGCGGGAGGGAGAACGCAGGTAATTCTATTGTTTGTGCTAGTGATTACCGGAATGTTAAGTAATTAGAGTCTGTCCTAAACAGAACACATCTTCAGGGGGACATGTTAATCTCGTTTCGGTACGAAACAACAACCATTGAAAGTGGTATTTGATTTGATTTACAATTAAACAATTGTCATCACGAATGGAAAAATAACTCATTCATATTCCAAAGACTGACTATAATGGGTCATTAGAAATAGTACTTACAAACAGATACTAACCGCTCTGACAACAAGACCGGCACCTACACCAGATCATTACTAAACAGACAAGACCCGGCACCTCCACCAGATCATTACTAAACAGACAAGACCCGGCACCTCCACCAAATCATTACTAAACAGACAAGACCCGGCACCTCCACCAAATCATAACTAAACAAACAAGACGCGGCACCTACACCAAATCATTACTATACAGTCAAAACCCGGCACCTCCACCAGATCATTACTAAACTAACAAAACCCGGCACCTCCACCAGATCATTACTAAACTAACAAAACCCGGCACCTCCACCAGATCATTACTAAACTCAGACAACACCAGCTGGTTTCTTCACCAGATCATTACCAACACACACAAGAAAGCTCAATAGGATTTGCGAGGGTTATTAGTTTCAGGCACTGGAGCATATTATTGTTCATCGCATGCCACATTAAACATTTTAACGAGCGGTGGGGAGCACGACCTCCGAACTTCCAACGTGAACGCTCTCAATCTATACGAAAGGTTAAGGGAATTTTACTACGCCGTGAATGAAAGCAATTTGTGTTGAAAAATTATTTATTATAATTTTATAGTCCGACCTTGTTCAAGTACCTAGTAGTCCCCTTGTTATTTTGAAGCGTGACAACCCATTTGCTTTGTACTTATAATTGGTGTTGACGATTGTGTCTACAAGTACCTCGTGCTCGCGGTAATCACGGTTGGATCTGGAGGAACGTAAGAATGAGCGTCAAGACTCGAGAGCTCGTCCGGCCAGACGACTACCAGACGTTTCAGTTTGCTGCCGTCTGGTATCGTCACGAGATCAGCAGAACGAAAGACGGGGGTTCCTTTTTTAAAAGGATTACCTGCTCAAGTTGGCCCGTTTAAAACATAGCGTCTAATGTACATTGCAGTGTTTTAAGAAGGCTTTCTAGTCTCTACTAAAGCGGCATTTTTATTGCTTTTGAGATACAATTTAGATGTGATATTCCTACGAAATAGTCCAGCCGAGATTTTTTAAGTAGGACGTGAAATATAACCGACCATCCATTTCGAACATTTTAGATAAAATATGCATTTCCACTTTAGAACGTCCGGAGAATTGTATTTCATCACGAGTTCAGGTCTTGTTTAAAGTAACTGAGTGTACTCCTAAACCCTACCTTCCTTTATTAAACTGAAGAGGGTGTATACAAGAGTTCTGACGTAAAACATTCTATGGCTTATCTTAATTCATCGTGAAACTCAAGTTGTTGGGTTCCTTTCTCGTGCGTCTATGTTGAAGGCCTTCCTGATCAAGATGCATGGAAACATTATTCAGACTAAGCTGTAATGTCGTGGAAATGGCTCGTCGTCGTTGCCTCGTTCGCGCTGTAACAACTTAACACCTAAGGTGGGAACGCGTTGCTCCCATTGCGTTCACTGGATATGCAACAGTTTCAGCCAGAGCTCAACGGAGGCAATTAGAGAGATGGGATCCTAAGAGAACACCACTTGGTTCTTCATAAATTTATCTATTTTAAACGAGAATAGATCCGTGGTATAAAATAGTAGCTCGTAGATATTTAATGAAGTTTGGTGACCTTAGACCTCATAGCTAATGAAACAAGCAAAGGGTTGCTGCCTCGTTAACGGTGAACGTTTTGTCCAAGAAAGTCGGCTAATTCTAAACAGTGGTAATGGCTTTAGCGTTGATGTAAACAGCGCTTCGGATGTCACAATGAAACAAGGCACGAAGTTGTTTATTAATGCGTAAATATTTTTTTATGTTCTATATGTAAGGTTAATTGCATTATGGGCATCACTGAAAATGACTTCGTCGTTAAAAAGTTGACATGGTGAAGTTTGTTTTACGTCCATAGTAAAAATGCAGTTTTACTGTTTGAGGCAATGAATGGGAGATAAAGAAGAATTAACAAAAACTACTATTTTATAGGGGATTTCAAAGCCATGTTCCATGGTATACCATAAGCATTGAACCTGCTTTCCGGCCATAAGAGCCTCGGCCAGGTCGCCAAGGACAATGGAGTGTTTGCAAAAACTAGCGAGTAAAAACGAAGAAGGTCATGCCTAACTACTGTTTGGATTGTGTTAATTTTTTTATCGTCTTAAATTATTATGCCAATGCAGGTCAATAAAATGTGCTGGCAAAAACTGTACCACTTCGGTCTAACGAGCATTGTATAGGGTACACACAACTACGTCACAAATCGAGGGGAATGAGGGGTATTCTCCGTTTTGAGCCCAACTGGTGGACAAGCAACCATCGGTTCGCAAGTGGACGCCTGCTGAACGTCGCACAACTTATTACGCTCTAACTTTTATCCTATTCATTATTGGGGAAAAACTTAAGAGCAATAATATTTAGCAAATAATCATTCCTTCTATAGCGATTAGTTTGAATTTTTACACGGCCGTTAAGTTGTTATTTCGATGTACATATTAAAATAAAATTTAAGACTTTTACTTGTTTTTTTATGAAATTTAATAAAACAACTTCAATTGACAAAAATCTAGTGATCGGATTTTGACAAGACCGCTTTCAAAAAATTCATCGGACTGTTTAGACAAGAAATAAATAAACTTTCTAGATAGAAAGTGCACAGAACGAAAATTTATAGCATAGGGTAAAACGCATGGTATGTGTTTTCATCTAAAAAACGCGCTTTTGACGTGCGGATGAGCCGTGAAAAACTGCACGCTATGCTGTAAAATTTCGTTCTGTGCTTTTTCTATCGAGAAAGTTTATTTATTTCTTGTCTAATTAGTTAGATGCATATTTAGAGAGAATTCTTTTTGAAATCCGATCAGTAGTTTTGTGTCAATTGAAGTTGAAAAGACTTGAAGATGTTGATAATTTTGTCATTTATAATGCGTACATTGTTATAACAAGCTAACGGTCGGTTCTCTAAAAAAAAATCAAAATAATCGCTATTAAAGAAGGAATGATATGTTTGCTAAATATTATTCCTCTTAAAGTTTTGTCCAAATAACGAATAGTATAAAAGTTAGAGCGTGATATTTGTTGAGCCGTTCATCAGGCGTCAACTTGCGAAATGAGGATGCTTGTCCCATCAGTAAGATCCGCGCCGAGCTGTGACGTCACGTGTGTGTTCCCTAGACACTCACGAGTCACAGGAGACTAAGAGGAGATTTTATTACATTTTATGAACCTGCAAAGGAACAACACTAATATGTTCCAGAAGAAAGAATACTAGTTACCGGAGAAACATCAATATTTACTTTGGCTGTATAATACTCTGGTGTGCCTATATGATCAGAGGTTGCGGCCTCGGTTGCGGCATAGCAAACACTATTATCAAGGAAGGCGGAGGGGAAGGGGTGGGGTGGGGTCTGTCCATGCGTAGATCCATCAATCCAGGCCACTGGTTTAGTCATCCCAGATAGATCCCTGTGGAAACAAGAAGTCACTTCAATCATCCACAGAGATAGCGCGAAAGAGCCGCGATGTGGAATGGTGGAAACGAGATAATTCGAATTTCAAATGAGAACAAAGTATAGAAGAAACTTGCGAGTACAGTCCCTCCAGAGAACGCGTTGCCTGTCAACAAATACCTGTGTTGAAGGCCCAAGCGACAGGGGGGATGACCGATCACACCGGGGGGCGGATACACCCCCAGCTGACATTTATCACTGATACAACATATTATTTACGTACCACATTTTTAATAAATCATTTCGCCGAATTGGATATGAAATTCCAGCCTTCGTCGTTGCAAAAACCGCGCACAATTTTTTTATGTCGAGTCCAGAACGATGGTCAAAATGCAAAGCATTTGCAATCGTCTTGACAAAATAGTCAAATATTGCGACCAGTCGCATAATTATACATCTCGAAACAGCAGGTTTATTTGAAGTATAATTGATTAATTGTTGTTATTTCATAACTTTATCATTTGTCTTTGCCACATATTACAATATCTCTTAGTTACATTTTAACAAGCAGATTTTGTTTCAAGTATAATTTACCAAATTAATGTATATGAACATTTTGTTATCTTACTTGGGTTATATTCTAATTGTTGGCGTCGTAATTTTCAGAACTAAGCAACGTGTATCAAACTGGCAATCAGCAACATCTTGGTCATCCAACAACGTGGTATAACTATAGATAATCGTGTCAACATTGTGCTGACTGCTGACTAAGCACAGATGGACCGTCACGTCACAAGAACAACTGCTATCTTGACAGAGTCGCGCGTCAGAAAGAAAAATTGAGAGAAAGAAAGAATTCTTTGTTCTGTTGGAAACACCTAAGGGGATTCGACAAAAAACGTAATAATATCCCGCCCTCCAATTCTGTGTCCGTGCTGTCTTGCGCTGCGTGCATGAGGCAGCTCAGCTCAGCTCAACAGCGTCTCGTTAGCGTCAAGCAAGCCAACAGACAGGCAGGAGGACTACCAACCTAACGAGCCTCGAGACCAGTGATAATACTCGAGTGACAAGTGATGTTCGATGTCAATAAAATCACGTCGTAAGCGATAAAATGTGGTTTCGAAGACCGAAATTAACATTCTTCTTCGACTGGAGACATGCGACGGCCATGTCGATATCATGTCGGACCACGCAATACCACCTACATTATTAGAAACTCGGAGACGGACCATCAAGTTCAAGCACATTTCACTCACTGGGAAGAAAGTGCGTTACAGAAGAAATCTAATAAGCCTGGTTGGTGCTCAACAAGCCACCTACATAAGTGCTAAATATTAAGTTTCCTTTGACAACGGGAATCCGCCCATAGTGCCAAGTAGTAAATATATACCTACCTAAACACTTAAAAGTACACATGAAATACAATTTACACAACACAAAGATATTATACGATTTAAAAAAATCATTTTAAAGTAAAAAAAAAACTCGTTGAAAATGGGATAACAAAAAGAATAAGTAATAATGAAGTAAGAAATGGTGTTAAAAGACTGTTCATTTGGGTGGCATTACGATCGCTGTTTTCATGATTGAAAAAATATCATCAAGTTAAACATTATTTTTCAGCTCACACGAATAATACAAACATGATGCTATATGGTCCAAGCCAGTGTCAGTTGGTGGCGAAGAATTATCGTGGGTATAATGAAACGTTGACGTGTGTTTAAACACAGGTAAAACACATCGTATAAACATTATTAATAATATACAACTGAAGCTCGTATCAGTCGTTGTAAAGAATTTAAAAATATATGCTATTACATTACGTATAAAAAAGGTTATGCTAATTATTAAACGAGTATAATATTCAAAACAAAAATAATCAATTGACCAAGAGTGTATCCGAGACAGACCATAATGTAGACACGGCGACCACCCGGGACCATGTATACGTCCAAACTGGTACTTTGAGCGCCACCCGTGTTTAGCGACGTTATCCGAGTAAAACATAATTAGTTATTAATTCCTTCTTAGTAAAGAGTAAGAATATCAATCGAAGAGCTAACTGCCGCAGGTGGTTTTCCCGAAACCGTCTCTCTAAGTCAGAATGTGGTTAATTACTTCCATTAGCTTGTTAAATCTTGTAAAAAAAGGACGCAACTTATTACCTTATTAAGTCATTCATTTCCAATGATTACCCAACTCCTCACAGAGATGTTATTGGGATATCAGACGGGCAAATAATAATTAATGTTGTCCTCGGTAAACAAATTCCCATGCATTATCTTGATAATAAGGCCACCCAAGCTCGCTCAATGACCAATGGGTGCATGCCTAAGTAATGGACGCGCGCTCCAAACTCCCGTACATGTAATGAGGACGCGTAGGGCCATGCTGCACTGCATGGACCGACGAAACAACGGCCACGAAGATAATTATCTAACAGTGATTTATGTAAAGGCTATAGCTCTTTGTTTATTTCCATGCGGTTGGTTAAATTATTATAGGTATCGTATCATAAAGAGATGCGCTGCGTCTACCTAGATTGCCGTGAAACAGGCAACACACCGGGCCGACTAGTTAAATCGCTAATTAGTAGTGAGATGCGCGTCTTTCAACGCAGATCCTTGGTGAATGGATCGGCCAATTAATTCTAATCAAACGCCAAATAGACAGAAATACCAATGTGGATGGAATGTTGTGGGAAAATGCATGCCCTTGATGTTAAAAATACAGGAGTAAATACAGATGTTCGTATAGGTTTAAACGGTTTAAGTACCGATATAGCTCAAAAGCTTGACAGTGATATGTAGTCTACATATATCACTGTGCTAGAGGTGGCATTAAATGGTAACTGATGGAACGAAATAGCCTTGCGTGGAAGTATATTGCAATTACATGGAGTGCCCTTTAACCCGCAATGAGTTGAAACATACACGATGATGGTATCTCGGATAGGGTGACCCATCAAACTTTTTTTAACAAGGTGTCCGGGATGTTTTGTCCTTCAAAGTAAGGTTTTATTTTATTTTGATCTCCCAAAAACTCATAATAAAATTTTATAAGCATCGGAAAAAAGAGAACTGACGAGATTTTTCAATAACCAATCTAACTTGAGTATATTCTTGTTTGTTACATCAATTTATATTAATTCAAAGTTTTGTAAAACCCAAGCGCCTGATACACGCGGAGATTTTTCTCCCCTGAAGATTTCACTCCCTGAAGATCCCCGAGATTTCTGGTCGACTAAAAAACGTGAAGATTTCTTTACGTCGTGTGTAGCGCGCATCATTATTGAATGAAATTAGTTAGCCGCCTTTAAAAATGGTGTGTAGCTAATTCATGGCTAAATCACCATCTCAATACCATGACTAAAATGTGGCTAAAGCGTATCTTTGTAAATAACATACAAAGCAAAATATGTGCCTATAGAAAGAAGCAGCCAGTGCAAACTAAGTCCGAGAAAAGGTTATAGTCAAACGCGCCGATTTCAAGGAATACATCAAAACAAATCGTCAGCACCATTTGACAGTCACGTTTCCAATAATTGAATTAGTTCGACCCCCCCCCCCCCCAGCCCTATATTTGTTCTCCTTCATCGACATCAGATATGTAAATAAGCTACTCATTTAATTTTTTTGTTTCTATCTTGAAATTACACTTTTATTGTTGCATTATACATACGTCCCAAATTGTGAACTATAAAATGAGAAAGACGTGGAACTGGCATTCAAGATAGTATCAATTTTGCACAGCGCCAGCAGTCACATGGAAACGGAAACGATGAGCTGGGCAAAGAAATAAAATAAATAAATAAATAAATAAATAAATAATAAAAGAAATATAAATAAATAAATAAATAAATAAATAAATAAGTAAATAAATAAATAATAAATAAATAAATAAATAAATAAATAAATAAATAAATAAAAAATATAAAATACATTCGTATTTAGAGTCTATGCCCATCCCAGTCATAACAGATACTAAGGTAGGGTTCGGTAGGGGGCATTAAAAATGAAGCAGACCAAGCCAACCCTGTAGGCGCCGATACCATAGACGCGCGAACAAGATCATAAGAAATCGATATATTTCGATAATATGTCAATATGTAGGAATATTTTCGACATTGAAATTTTTGGAATCCACATCGACATATCAAAATTAAGAAAAAACTTACAAAAATGTACTCAAATTTAAAATAAAAATGGCAAAAACAAGAACGAGGATATTAATTTTGAGGAATGTAAATGTGAATGCTAAATTACATTAGAAAATTTGATCGTTTCCTTCAAATTTCGGTTCGTGTGCTTATTATTTTAGTGGAGGTGTCGGGTCATTCAACGCAAGTGTGAGAATGTAAACACCGATGACGATCCTTATCAACCATTTTAGCCACACATTACATAAAGGGCATTCTACTTTGATACAAAATATTAAACTTAAGATTTCACTAAAATAATTGCACAAAATAATTTAAAAAAAATCAAAATAACGATATCGAAATTTCTGTATGATATTGATAATTGAATGATATGTCATAGCCCAGAAAATACACTATTTGAACGCATCTTGAATCGAGTGGTTAAGTATCATCAACGCCCATTTTTTGTCTGCCACTAGCAATTATTATTTAATTTTTCTTCAGTTTTCCTCCGTTGAAAGGTGGATACTGGTATAATGTGTCATCCAATTGGCAATTACACATTAATTTTAAACAATTAGGATAATGCTAGTTTTATAGTGCAGAAAGCTACATACATATACGCCAATCGAGATTGGGGTACACAACCTGAGGTATTTTATAGTTGTTGCACGCGTAATGTGGAGAACTGTATCCAAGCCACGTGCAAGACGATACCTTGTCATACCAACCAGCAGACCACACATAATCACATCAGCCCAGTTCTTGTACCCTGAGATGACATTGAGTGACCTCCACAACCTCCCGAATTGACATCGCTCAACTATACGGAATGAATACCGATAAATTATACATAATCCCTCTTTAATTTAAACTCCAGGGGGTCCTAAAACTCCCTTTGAATTTTTTGGATGAGCGAAGCGAAGACTTCAATTTCACTGACCCCCAAAATATTTAGCTCGGGTGTTTTTTTGTTTTTTTTTGTTTGTTTTTCTGTCTGTCTGTTCGCACTCTACTGGACAAACGGCATACGCTATCTTGATGAAAATTGGAGGGGACCTTCGTTTTCTCTGAACTTAGACTTGCCACGTTTTTGGGTATAATCGAAGAAATATTTCTCATGAATATCGTACTTTTACGATTTTTTTTTCGATTTTTAAAGCGATATTTTCGTGATATTTGGGCCGATTATGACCAAACGGGTGGGGCTACAACGTTCACATTTCACACGGACATTAGAGTTATGGTGATGTTATACCTTTTGAAAGAAAAAGTTGAAAAAGTTATCCAGAATCCATAGAAATAAAGGTTTTAATATAAGTTTTTTGAGGAATATAATAACAATTAACACCAACAATCACCTACAATGCGTTCAAAAAGAACTTGCAAAAGTAAAGAGATCCCACGCAAACTAAATACTTATTAAAAAAAAGCTCATCCATCAACGCGACTAAAAAAAGCGGTCGCGAAGCGGCCTAGTAAAAATAATATGGGGCCTTGGAACCAAAGCTTCAAACATGACCAAGCTTAACATTAACCGAATTAAAATTGTTACTCTTGATATAAAAACCACAGTTTACAAATTAGGCACCAGCCGTACATTTATACGGGATGGTGTTTATTAACTATAAATAATTAAGTTGCACAAAACTTTTAGGATTACTATGAAATTAGATGGCAACTTATTTCAACGAGCTGTGTGTATAACTTGTTTCAGTTCGCAGTGTACATTTTCTTCTACATTTCTCTCTGGTCATTTTGTAAAATATTTCATTAGATTTTGGCCATGTTACGGTGTTCGTTTCAAGTTTACGAACCGGGAAAGTAATATGATTTAAACTTCTCCTCGTGCAAATAGAAAAACTCGTTACAGAAGTTAAAAGTTTCGACTCCCGCGACTCGGAATTCTTTCTTCCATTCAACACTCGCTCACCCCGGCTTTCTAAATCAAATTTTAAAACGCGTCGCGGCATTGTTTTCATAGACACGGTAGTAAATCCACACAATAATTCTCAATGGGAACACCGTGCCTGATAAATCTTGATCCCTACCAGTACCAAGTAATGAAAACGCGGTTCGAAGCGCGAGCTTTCCAAATATGATAATACGAGTCTTCATAAATGACAGCACGAATTTCGTCGGAGCAAACAAACAAAAAAAGGTGAAAGGCCTGGAATACGCAATCTGTTGATGGACGAAACTTACGAATCCTCGCTATAGATGCACGGAGCTCCAAGAGTGAAAAGCCAATAAACAAGGGGAATTTTAATTAAGAGAAACGGACAATTTTGTGTATAATCATGACTAAAGTGCTTTCTTAGTCATGTAATACAAACCCTCCCAATGTGTTATTGACTTATTGTTATGCAGTTACAGTAAAAAAATTAAAAAACTATGAAATTAATCTTATGAAATGGGTTGGTTTACATATTTGGAAGTGCCCAAGTGTGCCCAGTGGAATGTGAGCGTGGTCTAGTGCTTGTAAAATAGAATAATGTATAGTGTATGTAAATAAATAATGTATGTTATTTAATAAAGCAATACAATACAATGAAAGTGGATTATTTATTAATTGCTAATAATTAAGAAATTAATTTGTTAATTAAATTTAATTAATTAATTAATTAAATTAAATTTAAATTAATTATTAATGATAATTATTGTTTTAACAGTTTAACTAAATAAGGTCTAGATTGCACTGGACCAGCATTTTTCATATAATAGAGTACGCGCATTGATATCTAGACATATAACGACCCAAACTTTCATGAGTCATTCCCAAATTTCCGGTTTTTACCATATTTTTTTTTTACGAATTTGCCGAAGAATGATGATGTATTAAACCTACATATTATTCTGTAGGGGCCTAGGTGGACACGGGTAAGTTTTTTCCTGTAAGATGTAAGTAGTTTTACTTTTACAGTCACTTCCCACGACACTTGTTAATACAACAGTCGTAATTCGTATTGAAATATTTTGACAGCAATCCAAACGCAATAGTAAAACGCATCGCTTTGTGTTCGTGAGATTTCATAAGAAGTCTCGAGGGGTCATTTGGCTGAGCCGTACAAAAATACAACATGCTTCTTCAAATAGAAACATTCGCAGACTCCCGCGTGTAATGATAATGATTGCACCCCACGTCTACGCCTCGGCTCGGCTCTGTGCTAAAATTACCGTACATACGTCGTAAACAAATAATAGGTTGGAGAATTACATGTCTGGTAATTTCAGACAATTTTTAGACAGCTGAAACCACGGCTGAGCGAGGCACTCGTGAGCTTATGCAACGCATGTAAGCCCATCACTGGAATTAACATATTACAAATCCTGTGGTGAGGTCGGCTGAACGAGGCATAAAACAACGTGCGCACTGTCCATCATCATTGCGAGGAGGCTGCACTGCAAGAGAGAATGCACTCGATGTGTGTTGGTTTCACTCCAGACCGATAGGGCGTCTCATCAGTTGTACTACTGTTCGTATGTGTTGCATTGTTACTAGAATTAAATCTCAAGAAGAACGTGTAATTATGTTCGTCGTATACCATGGAGTTGTAAATAGTAACATTCCATCTAGCTCCATGGTCGTTTTAGGGAATTAAACAAAATAAAAAATGGAAAAGAACTCTACAAGTTGAAGTAGCCTACTCCTATCCAATAAAGAGATTCTATCACAGCCGTCCGCGATTGCTCGTCCACAGTTCGAGCACGGGTCCGAAGCGAATATATGGAAGCATACCAAGGACAGGGGGTCAAAATTTAGTAAAATAAGGAATAACATTTTTGAGTATTTTTTAGACTCATATCAGTACGATATCATATTAAACGCCACTTAGGCTTCGGAGATAATGTTGCACTGATTTGAACTTTTTGGCATAACACTCTTATGTTACTAATTAAATATGAGAATATCATACAAAAAACACGACTCATTCTTGTTATTGGTTGTGTGTAAATTTAATTGCCAATTCTCGACTATGAGATCTAAACCGACACAACCTATACGTCATTCAATTTCAACAGATAACTGTTTATTTCTCGATTTGGTTGATCGGAAAAACTCCCGTAGGTGTAATTGTTATTATTTACTACAATTCAGAAATTAAAAAAGTCCGCCCCAACCGGGAATCGAACCACGGATCTCCCTCATTCCAGACAGGCAATGTACCCGTCCTGATGGTCTAGTGGTTTTAAGACGCCTGTCTGGAATGCGGGTTCCGTGGTTCGATTCCCGGTTGGGGCGGACTTTTTTTTTAATTTCTGAATTGTAGTAAATAATAGATAACTGTTTAGCGTGGGTTCCCCCACAAGCCTCATATTGGCGAGTTATACCAACAACCGCTCCAATGATGGCTCTAAGCGTCGAACTCGAAGGTGCACATTGCACAACGAAGGGACTGATTGTGATGCGTGTGTTGTGGGATGGGCGGGAACAGCACTTGGCTCCACTTGGCCTTCTTTCTTATGAACCTATGAAAGGGTATAATCATTTCAATTGTTCGTGTATTATAACTAAATCTCTACTCGACACACACACACACACGGGGGGGGGGGGGGGGGGGCGAACAATGGACTATAAAACAAGTAGCCGAGTGTTTTAACATGCCTACCACACCGACAGAAAAACATTTAATGATGTCCATGTCGATGCCTGAAATACACAGTCAATCCCCCCCCCCCCCCGGGCATTGATTGGTTTCATATCGCCACGGAAGATTGACACTCGATGATTGGATAACGCTCTTCAAATACAATTACGCGATGGGGTGATGAGATAAAATCCTTAATGTTATCTAGTTGCCTCTATTGTATTTCAGACAACGTAAAAAACACAATCGAGCATTGGAAACCCTGGTGAGGTTTGAAACCTGCAATTTTACTATTTAAACATCAGGTAGGTCACCAATTTGTGAACGAGTTATAATGTATCTAGTCAGAACTGTACCCTACGGACGGGCAATACAGAACGGCCAAGATCATAGAACTGAACACCGCTGATGAAATGAAGGAATGACTACTAAAACTTGCATACTCGATAACCTGTAATATTATATTACGCTATTGCTCAAAGTAGCTACAACTGAACACTACGTGTGTCTGCTAGCAGACGGTTTCTCATGCATACATGCATTTTAAAAATTGGAACCGTTACTTTATTTATATACGGATGAAATGAGAATATATTTTACATGCAACCGTACATACGAAGGCACGACTGGAAAAGTCACATCTCGAATGTATCCACTGCCAACCTTATAATATACCCTACTCCGCAATACATAACTCGCTTCCTTCAACTAAAATAAATATTGTTGAATACCTACATATAAGCCACATTCACGGGAGAGAGGGGACGTCCCAATGATAAAATATTAAAATCACTGGAAATTACTATTTAAATAAATTACAAGAATAAAACATAGGTTATGTGTGGGATGTTGGATGTGGTTTCGTCAGAATCTAGAACTATACACGGTTTTAGACTTTTATTTGTAGGCCTAATCCTAAAATAGTCTACAGAACGAAATTAATCATTAATAAACTTCACCAATAACAACCCTACTGATTACACTACATGGGTCTCTTTCTTCGTGCAGTCTATAAACGAAGCCATATTCCGCTCACGTGTAACTTATTCAATTTCAGGATTTTTCTATTCATTCAGTTATTATAATGTACAAACAATTCAAGAGTTTATAAAATTTCTGAAAGAAATTTCAAAAAACTGAATGAATAAAGTTTTGCGGTCGTACCGCAACGCTACAAGACTGAAAAAGTACATTTGGATCTGGAATTAAAAATTCAGGTTTTAATGTATGTGTTAATTAAATTATTTAATTAAGCCTCTATTTTAAATTGTATATTCTGATAACATTAAAATATTTCTTTCATTCAGGATAAAAGTTCTAGCAAATCCACGATGCCCTTGGTGTCTCATGATAATGATGAGGTACCCATGCCTAAAAAATACTATAATTTCTCGCGGTGTGAACTTTTGGGGGATAATTACTTAGGGCTATCTTTTTAGTGATTTGTATTTCATGGTGTGCTCTTAAGAGAGTACTACCAAAGATGGTACTACTAGCATCGTGTAAATAGCGCCTAAGCGTATAGATTACTATAATATGTGATTTTACATTTTTTTTTTTTTTTTTACATTTACATTTTCAACTGACAAAGGAAACCAAACCAACAGAATGAAGCACCTCAAGAGTATTCTTCCAGACAGAGTTGCATCTGTGTTTCCATCTCCTGTCTTCCGAGATACCAGCCATAATAATATATTCTCGGTATAGAACAAGTTAATTTATATGTACATACATACACGTGGCTATAGATGAGGGGTTGTAGAGAGTTGTTACTATCGCAACGCGAGACCCGGGGGAATTCCCCCCCCCCCCCTTTCCACCCCTTCTCGCTAAAAGCAAATGGCTTGACATATACGAAGAACGCAGGCGGAAGTAGCTCTGTGGGGAGGCTTGGGGTACTTCAAATTCCAAATTCCTTATTTTCTTGAACTCTTCTGTGAAACACTTGAAATGTCGAGTGCGAAACAAAAACCTCCGCCATCAGCTCGATGAGACCGAGGTCGAGTCGAGTGCAGGCTGTATCATTTGCATGGGTTGCTCTGGTTTGAGGCAACCAAAAACGAAACGAACTATATGAAGTTCCTTTCAAAGTCTAAAAAAGGGCAGATTGTTTTTTATGTAACAAAGAAAACGGTGGCAAATATCGCGAAAATGTTCACTGGAGGGGGTTAAGAATGTCTCCTTACTTTACATGCAATTGAAAGAATGTTGATATTATTTACTACAATTCAGAAATTAAAAAAGTCCGCCCCAACCGAGAATCGAACCACGGATCTCCCGCATTCCAGATAGGCGTCTTAACCACTAGACCATCAGGACGGGTACATTTTAAGCTCTGAAATTGTAGTTGCATTGTGTTGTATATATGCATTGAAATGTAGTTGCATTCGCTATCAGAGCATATTGTGAAAACACTGCTTATTTTTTTAGTACCTGACCGTAAACAGGCCACCATGTTTTTTTGGTAATTTAAACGCTTGAGTAGGAGACAATAATGTGAAATAATGAAATGTTCTCTGATCGCGACATGAGTATATCCTTTGTAAACAATCTTCCGAAGTTTCAACATTTTGGAGTAGAAACAATGGTCCAAAATGCATGTGGAAATTCACTGCTTTTGGACCAATGAAACCGACTTACTCTTGGTAAATGAATCTAAACTCAAACAACATATACCAACCAGGGTTATCGTACACCACGCATTCTATGGCTGCCATGTTCAAATCACTCAGCTCACATCATGGAACATTTCAATCACCGACTGAGTTTTTTTTTTAGACAAGTGGCCTCCAACTAAACCGGGGATTAAACACACCACACGACCTTGACGTTGTGAACTGCGAGCGCGAATTAGCCCACAACACCAGATTCGCGTAGAGTTATTACGTGCTAACCATATAGGGAAAGTAATTTCCTGGTCGATCATCGATAAATCAAGAATGTTCGATGAAACAAAAAGTGATGCCGTCATCGATTCAAATATCGTTGAAAGCAATTGTTAGTACTTTACTATCCGTAGCATCACAGAATATTGAAATGGCCAAAAGTATGGCATCAAAATCGTCAATGTGAGCATAGAAAGTAGTAAACAGAGAAGTAATGGAATTTGACAAAAAAGTATTTGCAATTCGATACTCGTCATAAAAACATAAATCACAACGCGACAATACGTGGCATCACACTTACACATAACTTCTCGAATGACTAATACGTAGTATCACACTTACACACAACTTCTCGAATGACTAATACGTAGTATCACACTTATACACAACTTTTCGAATGACTAATACGTGGTATCACACTTACACACAACTTCTGAATGACTAATACGTGGTATCACACTTACACATAACTTTTCGAATGACTAATACGTGGTATCACACTTACACACAACTTCTCGAATGACTAATACGTGGTATCACACTTACACACAACTTCTCGAATGACTAATACGTAGTATCACACTTACACACAACTTCTTGAATGACTAATACGTAGTATCACCACTTACACACAACTTCTGGAATGACTAATACGTAGTATCACACTTACACACAACTTCTGGAATGACTAATACGTGGTATCACACTTACACACAACTTCTGGAATGACTAATACGTGTATCACACTTACACACAACTTCTCGAATGACTAATACGTAGTATCACACTTACACACAACTTCTCGAATGACTAATACGTAGTATCACACTTACACACAACTTCTCGAATGACTAATACGTGCATCACACTTACACATAACTTCTCGAATGACTGCAGGCTTGATTCCTGTGACACGTCTTTGTTAAAATGTATGCCCTCTTCAGATAATCATTTATGTAACCGAGTAAAAAGAATACATACAAATTTATTTATTTTTCCTCCTTCGTAAATATGCATAAGATACACATTTGATACATACATGTTTTGCAAAAGTAAGTTTCCAAAGAGAGATGTAGATCAGAACATCAAATGCATAAAACTAACATTTTGACTCCAGAGGTGTCTCCTTATATTGCTCAACAACAACGTAAAATAGTATAATTTGGACATTCCTTCCTAATCCTAACCAGGCGAGTCAACTAAGAATGATGTCATTGAACCCACAGCAGGTATCTCACGGAAATGCATGAGTCTATATATTCAAGAATGAAGACAATACATAGCAAATCGTTCCTGTGGTGTGGAGTGGTTATACCGCATGCACGTAACACGTACTAGCAAACCGCAAGCGACGAGACTATAAAAGCGTAACACAATCGCAATATTACACGTTTTACAGACGCGTTCACGTGACACTATGTATTAGAGTCAACAAGGGTCGTTTGTATGATTGTATTGTATCAGTCTCTATCCAACACTTGTAGGGGTAATATTAGGCCTATCCTCTTCGTAGGATTTAGATGTTTATAAGAAGTAATGGCAGTGGCAATCACGTTACGTTTGAGGAAAACGGAAAACCACAAAGAAATCCTCTTCAGTCAGGTTGGCCGGTGGTGAGATTCGAATCCGCGACTTCAAGAATTAGAATCGAGTATGCTAGCGGTTGGCAACCTTTATCTATAGAACCGTGGAACGTAAAAGATCGAAACAAAGGAAAACGTCTATCTAAACTGAAATCACCTTCAAGAAAGGGGTGTCATGGGAACTAGGAATTCCCTTGGCAGACCCTTGGTATACTTTAGTTGTTTACATTGTTTCTTGCAATTACGACATCATTGTAAACATTATTTTATTTACTAGGCCCTTTCTCGAACGTTTTTTATAGTCGCGTTGTCGGATGAGCGTATTTGGCATATCTCACAGAGTTCTTAGTGATGTGTGAAAATTTCTGGTTGGGTCAAGTATTTGGGGCCGAATTGATGGTAAAAAAGGTACCCGATTTTCGGTAAGCGAAAAAATATATTTTATGAGGGATGGTGGAGGTGCCGGTCCAGACACATTTTCAGGGAACCCCAAAAAAATCATCCGAGCTATTTTTCTGGGGGTGGCTATTTTGAAATATTCTCTACGTTCATTCAATGATCATAACAATTTTATTCCGTACAGCAAAAAAACTCCACAGCAAGTTTGTGTTTAATAAAAATTAAATATGCATATTCGATTCGAGAATATCCTACACAATTATTGATAACCCCAAGTTCATAAAAATTACACATTCACAATGTAAACGCAAAGAGTCAACTATTAATAACATAATCAATGAGCGTGCGTGTGCGTGTGTTTTAAGTGTGTTAGGGCGTGTTTGTGTTGGTGTACGTGAATGGGCTTCCAGCTGTGTGTTTAAACTATGTGTGTAACATTGTTCTACTCTTGGTTTTACGACTGCTCCGTTCGGCTGTTCGTGCAAGGGCACTCCAAGTTTAATGCATCTAAAGGTAGTAGTTACATTTTAATTGCATTTCAAATACTGTTTGAGAGGTAATAACATTCAATAGACAGTGACTACGTGCCTACTTAATGGTAATACGACAAGTAGATAGAAAATTAGTCCGTCACGTATTCCAAGAGGATATCATACATATTTCGGCATAGGTGATTGTACAAATTCTTTATTTCAAATGCAAATTTTGAGTAATTACATGGTTGCCAAATACTATTGTAATTAAGGGGTGTTTCGGGAGAACCAAAAAGTTGACATATTTTGCAATAAATTTGAGAGAAAGTTATGCTTGACAAATTCTGCCCGAAGACACAATAATAATATAGAGACGCTGAGTTTGGCATGATCCCGCCCTGTAGCATATATTTACAACATATACTTTGTCCACCTCTTCAGTAATCTTCGCTCTTCTAAACGAGTCATCAATTTCGTGGTTATGCCAGATAAACGTAGTGAAGGGTGAAGGCGTATGCCCTGGGCCATCACAAGATTTAGTAGAAGTACCAGTATAAGACAACTTTTATTGAAGTGGTCAAGTTACACACACATTATTGTTGTGGGACGTAGCAAACAACGCACTTTCAAAGATTACCAACGTTTATAATCTTTGGCACTACCTTCCAGACAATGTGTACGTTCAACAAATAATTTCTAAATAGTAATCATATATAATTAAGTATGTTCATTACGCACGGCTTGAGTAGTATATGCCAGGTCACTCACAGCGCAGACATCAAGAAAGTAGAAAGCAAACTCTTCAACGCAGAGTACCTCCTTTATAAGGTTGTGCTGTGGAGTTTAATTAAACCGCTATACATTATATACCCAATAATAATTGGTGTGCGATAGATAATCTCGCGGTTGAACACTTCAATTAAGATTATTAGCAGTGCAAGTGTGAATAGCATGTGGGAGACGGACGGTTTATGTGGCCCCACCTTCGACGTAGGATGTGCTGTTGGTTCGACTAGTTGCTACAAGAAAAGAAAGTGTACAACTAGAAGCTGTATAGTTCATCCAGGATAAGAGCTCCGACATCTTATGAATGTGCTTATTTCTGGTGCATACATATCATTCGTTGGTGTACGTTGTTGCCAGGGTATTACGTCCTTGTCGTGCAGACGGCGTCAGTCAGAAGTGCCTTTGAGTGCATTCCATTCGATCCACATGCTCTCGGTACTTACATCCGTATTCTCATACGCATGGAAAATGTATCCTAGTATTCCTACCCTATAGGCATGAACAAATCATTTAGTTACGGAGTATTTTAAAAACTACTCCCTCGGATACTGTAATATTGCATGCGAAAACTCAAACTGATGTGCTTCAAAAAATAAATTGGAAATTAATATTGTATTGTAAAATAAATTTTAAAACGAGAATTTTGACCTATAATGCTTTTCAGAAATATAAAACTAAATATGTGCGAGTCGAGTAATATTGCATTACCATTGAGTATATAGTGTGCCGTAGTGTTCTTATACAATTTCTAACGTTGAAGAGTATTTATAATGCTCAAAATTATAATTTGAGATTGCGAAGCATTTCAATGAATTGATGCTAACCCGGCGCAAAAACACGTATTATGTATTTACAATCTTAGAAACAAGCTCTTTTTATAAATTTGCACAATGTTTGTCGAAATTGTGTGCTGTGTGAAGACATAGAGCGCAAGGATTAGATATACAGCCTACGTCCCCCAGACTACGCAAATACATCAGCTGCAAGACACTTTGTTTGAAAATAAATCCATTGTTTTGATTATGTACGCCGAACTTCAACGAGATAATTGTTTTTGTAATTGATTGCACATATTGACTATTCATGTTTCGACACATTTTGTATTATTTTAAACCATGCCCGTGGAAACTTCCAAAGTGTCTGCTTGCTATGTAAATGATTTTTATTTTCATTTCAATCAATTTCACGTCGCAAATTTATCATTGTATTGTTTTAGTAGAACGGTTTGCGTGTAGTGCACTGCATACATACATTCACAACCAATTGGGTAGCCAATAGCTCGGACTCTGTAGGACTAGGGGTCGGTACGTGTTGAGTAATGATGTTGAACCCCACTTTTTGTAATATCAACCGTTATCTACGCCCTGCGGTATTGTTTCAGTCTCTCTGCTGGAGCATAACTTCACATGCTATCGGCTTTATAGCCTGTATTACTCGGATATATGGGTTGAGGGGGTGGGGAAGGGGGTGCATGGCGCCAACCCTTTTATACGATGGGAGAGACGAGAGAACTTATATATTATACACGTCTCGTTGTGTTTCATCAATTCAGCGCGCTTTAGAAAATTAAAATATACATTGTTTCAAATGAAAATACAACTTGAATGGACTCAAAATAAATAGGTCTTGGTAAGTTGTTGTGAGTCTCAGAAACTTTCTAGGACTTTCACAATATCGTATCGAATGGCATTTTTCAGTCAAATATAGTCTAAACTAACGTATTTATAAAAAGGACAAACATCGGCAACGATACAATAAAAATAATTTTATTTTATTTTATTTATTTATTTTATTTATGTATTTATTTATTTATAATATTTCTCATTAACAACATTTGAACATGAACATTATAAAAATGAATGCGAGATGTCAACATATTATCTGCAAAAATGGGTTAAGTTAATAAATCCTACTCCTCGGCCATCAAATACGATCGCATAATGTCCTCCCATTCTAGCCCACTACGAATGTCTTCTGCGGTACAGTATTGTTGTCGATACAACTGTTCTGGTTTACATTAGTAGCACAAATCGCGTGGGAATTTGATTGTTACCGTTTGAATGAATCAGATAAGAAGGCGGTACCGAATTTACTGTTAAGCCGATCAACCAAAGACAAGACAGATGCGACTTTTTAAATTTGAATGTATAGTGCCCTCCTAAGTAACCAAATGAACCACACATTTTTCACATTTCGATTATCTATTGCGTTTTAGATTGATGAAATAAATGCACGCGCTTTATTAGTACGTTGAAAAAAAAAGAATACAAACCCATAATAATAAAAGCTCCCCCTCTTCCAGCCCCTCACAATCAGCAATACAACTCGCCCGCCACAAATAAAAGTAAGTTCGCTTGAAAATGTGTCCCGAACATGCATAGAAGAAGTGAATAAAGCGGTTTACTAATTGTATTTCCATAGCTCACGGATCGTCGCGAACAAAGTGGGTATTGTGTTATCTCGCACGGGAGCTTCGGGCATGGAAGCGGGACTAGCTCCGGACGCGTCGGCTCTAATTCAATATGGAGCAAAGTGTCGCTCAGTCTCCCCTAACCCTACCCGCATCGCCCCTCTCACTGACAACACTCGGATCCTCATGCTCAGTTGACAAATTAAACGTAACACAAAGCTTGTTACATCAATTACTCATATGATTTCCAGCAGGCATTAACTGACGGTCTAGAGAACAATAACAATAACCGGTTGCCCGCGCATCGTCTACTGAGAGTGAGTGCTGGTGCTGTATCATTACACTCAGAGCGGTGTTTATCAGGTGAACAATCTTGTCGGAGATTCACGCACGAGTGCGTGAATCCATCTTGGAGGGAGGGTGCACGCAGGCTACAGGTTTTTAAACTTAATTGATCACTTGAAACAAAATAAATAAAATGTATTCCCAAACATTTTTACCTATCAATTTTTACAGGGAATAATGGTTGAATTTGCCCGAGAAACAAACAGATCTGATTATGATAATGGAATGGATATTGTAAAACGTGCGAGTTTTTCGACATCATTTCACTCACAAATCGTTTTAAGATCTTAAAACATATTTTTTGTTGCTTAACTTCTCTATTACTGCAAAATTGCTATTCGAGACAGTGAGGGGTGATACATGAGGGTGAAGGACATGGACAATCACAAAAACCCATGCGTTATGAGGGATTTGAACCAGCGTCCCCCTGTAGTGTAATACGCTTCAGACCTGCGCGGCTGCTGAATCATATGAGCCACCGCGGACGGGCGGAGGGCGTTTTTCATGAATTTTAGTTTTAAAAAAAAATACAATCTATAACGTGGGTATAGCTCGTTGTTATGCGAACGTCAATATAAATATTCAATAATATTGAGATATTAGACAACTAACAAGTAGGCCTAGTTAACAACCCTGGTCCCTAATCTGGAAACAAACTCGTACCTCGGGGCTTTCTTCCTACTCTAGAAGAAACCCACATCGCCAATTAGCCTCACACAACACTTAACTGAAAACAGTTGTATTTGCAATTTGCATGCAGGAGATTTATCGGTACGTTGGCAGCAAGGGTTTTGAATGAATGTATATTACTCAATGCGAAACAACCGGTGCAGCAATTACAACATGTTATACATGTTGATTGGCGTAGACCTGATGAAATAATCCTAGCCTTTGCTCTATTACCCATTGATAATGAAGAAACGCCCACGCTACAACGCGTCTAGTATCAGTTCACATAGACGCACAAGAGTGTCAATATTTGCGCAAGGAATCAGCTAGTGAGCGAGCGAGTGAGCAAGACGCATGGTCGCGCACAGCGAACAGGGATTACGTCCAAAGGAGGGTGCAAGGCCTATGCTAATGTGCTGGCACACAGCCCGTCTTCAGGGCATCAACCATATGCGGGCGGCACGAGCATCACGGCAAGAAGATAAATATGATTTAGGTTTTTAAAACAATGAAAAAGTCCATTAAAAATCACACAGATGGAAACGTGGCGAGTTTGGGCCAAATTTTGTTAACGATGTTATAAAATAACGTTGACATTGAAAGATTAAAGTGGATTTATTGATATTTAAAGATAGATAAACACTAATAGGCTAGGCCTAGCACACAGACATTTGTGACAGGATGACAACACAGGAAGCAATGGTGCACTGTGGGTAATAGAGTTATTTCCTGTTTGTAGTTCATACATCTAGCACCAGGTGGCACTGGCATAAGGCCCTAGATTTAAATTTGAGCGGGCTATGGCACATTTATAACACTCCCACTTGCCATAGGCCTAGTCTTAATTTACAAGAGTCCCAAATTCTTCACACACCATCCGTGCTTTGCAGGGGGCAAACTTTTGGTCATGATGTCTGCGATCATTTCTTCTGTGGGTAGGTATTTCATAGAAATATGTCCCTCTTGCACCTTCTCCCTGACAAAATGATGCTGGATATCGATGTGCTTCGTACGCCCATGTAGTGCTGCATTCGAAGTAAGCTTGATGGCGCTTTGGTTGTCGCAGCACACTACGATGTGTTGATGGTCACCCCCAATGGGTAATTCATTCAGTAGTCGTTTCAGCCATGTTGCTTCTCTGGCAGCTTGGCTGAGTGCCATGTACTCCGCCTCGGTTGTTGAGACGGCGACTGTCGGTTGCTTCTTGCTTCGCCAGCTAACTGCTGCACCTGCGAGCTTGAAAACGTAGCCGGACATTGATTTTCTCGTATCCATGTCATTGGCCCAGTCGGAGTCACTGTAAGCTTCCATTTGTTCTCCGGATGCTCTGCGATAGACGAGTTTCTTCTTTGCAGTCCCTTTTAGATAACGCATTATGCGCTTTACTGCCGTCCAGTGCGCTTGTCCCGGGTTAGAGTTGAACTGACTAACGACAGAGACAGCGTGCGCTATGTCTGGTCTGGTGGCCATCGCAGCATACATTAGGCTGCCGACACCACTCAAATATGGTATTTTATCCATAGCTTCTCTTTCTGCGTCTTCCGCAGGTTCCATCACCTTGGTAAGTTTCTGATTATGGTCCAAAGGAGTAGATACTGGCTTTGCTTCAGACATGTTGAATCTCTTCAGTATGTTGTTGATGTAGCTTTCTTGGCTTAGTTCAATTGTTCCAGCGTCTCTGTCCCTTGTTATTTTAATTCCGAGACAGTGGTGAATTGGTCCCATGTCTTTCATCTCGAACTTGGCCGCTAGTCGTTTCTTCAGCTGATTTATTTCATTTATGCTTTCCGATGACACAATAAGATCGTCAACGTAAACACAAACAATGATTTTTGCATTTCTTATTGTACCATGGTATAGGCACGGGTCAGCTGTGCTTTGTTCGAGCCCAATACTCCGTAACTCGGTATCAAGTTTTTCATACCATATACGGCTCGACTGTTTGAGTCCATACAAGCATTTCTTTAGTTTACATACCTTTTGCTTATTTTTAGGTTCAATGTAGCCCTCGGGTTGTTCCATATATATGGCCTCGGGAAGTTCGCCATGTAGAAATGCCGTATTTATGTCAAGTTGATGAACCTCCAGGTCATTCTCAGCTGCCAATGCCAGAACTGTTCTTAGGGTGTCGAACCGTACGACCGGTGAAAAGGTTTCATCGTAATCTATCCCTTTCCTCTGCGTGTATCCTTTAGCTACGAGCCTAGCTTTATATCGGCACACCTCCCCTTCAGCATTGACCTTTCGTTTGAAGACCCATTTACATTTAATAGGTTTGGTTCCCTCTGGTAAGTTTACGAGGTCCCAAGTCTCATTATGTACGATTGATTTCATCTCTTCATCTGCTGCCTTTTGCCATTGTGTAGCCTCGCTCCCACTGAATGCTTCTTTCAGGTTCTCGGGCTCGTCTGTGATGAGATGTACATACTCGTCACCGAGAATTCTTGTCGGACATCTCTTCCGTTGTGACTTCCTTGGCTCGAACACGGTTTCTTGTTCATTCTCAATATCGGCATCCTCTTCATTATCTTCTGCGTTGGCATTAGTATCATCTTCGTCATCGACATAAGAAGGACTAGCTGTGCTCCCACTTGATCCGGCGACGACATCGTCATTCTTCTCACCATCTTCAATGAAGATCACGTCTCTTGATATGATCAGCTTCTTTGATTCATTGTTGATCAATCTGTAGCCCTTGCTTGTGTCAGAGTACCCGACAAAGATGTGCTCGGAAGACTTAGCGTCAAGCTTCCTTCTATTCTCTTTTGGAATGTGAACATATGCCTTGCAGCCAAACGTTCTCAGATGAGCCAGGTCCGGTTTCTGTCCTGTCCATGCTTCTTGTGGTGTGATACCGTTCACAGCTACTGTCGGTGATCGATTCTTTAGGTAGGTTGCAGTGTTTACTGCCTCCGCCCAGAAGCGTTTAGGTAATTTAGCTTCCTCAAGCATGCAACGTACCTTCTCTACTATCGTTCTGTTTGCTCTCTCAGCAACGCCATTTTGTTCTGGGTTCCGTGGCACAGTAGTCTGAGAGCGTATCCCACATTTTCTAAGATGGTCTATTAGTAATTTATTAATGTACTCACGGCCATTGTCTGAACGCAGGATCTTGATCTTCATACCGCTCTGGTTCTCAACTTCCGCCTGATACTCGATGAAGCGTTCATAAGTTTCACTCTTCTCCTTCAGAATGTAACACTTGGTCCACCTTGTCTTGTCATCAATAAATGTTAAGAAGTATCTTCCTCCTCCATTGGATTCTTCGCTCATTGGTCCGCACAGGTCGGTGTGAACAATGCCTAGTTTTTCTTGAGCTCGGACTGTCTTAACTTTTGGAAACGGGGTACGATGCTGCTTTCCCAGAGCACACCCTACACAAGGTGAAGTAGGAGGCTGTCCCATTACTAGGCCGGTAGCCATACCATCTGCTAGCCGCTTCATTCCGCCTGGACTGAGGTGGCCTAGGCGTTTGTGCCACATTGTGTACTCACGGTTTGTGACCCCTACAGCAGCGATGTTTGCTAAGGCACTGTTAGTCTCCGGAGTGTCTAGCTTATACAAGCCACCAGTTTTGCTCGCAGTTGCTATGACGTTTCCCTCTTCATTATGGATCTGGCAGTTATGTTTTGTAAACACAACCTTGTAGTCTTTATCTGTGAGTTTAGCCACTGACAAAAGATTAGTTTTGAGCGATGGAGCATACAGCACGTCCTTTATTGATGCTTCTCGTATTGATCCATTAACCGAAATGGTTAGAGCAACATTACCATTTCCCGTAGATGGAGCGGTCGTACCATCGGCCATACATAATGAAGTTGCTTGACCTTCTTGGATTGCGTCAAACCATTCAAGTTTATTTGACATGTGCTTGGTCGCCCCTGAGTCAACGCACCAGTCTTCAGCTTTGTGTACATTTCGATTACCTGTTGTCCAAAGAACTGTAGACTTAGACCTATCCTTTTTGTCTTGCTTGTCACCTTTAGGACCTTGTTTTGATCGTGACTTGCAATCTTTAGCGTAGTGTCCAGCTTTACCACAGTTAAAGCATTTAAACTTCTTGATACTAGGCTTTGTTGCTAGAGCAGATTCATCAGGAATGGACTCACCTCGTTGACGTCTCGTTTCTTCCTGTAGCAATTTAGCTCGGACAACGTCGGCGTTCAGTTCCTGACCACAATTTTCAAGTGCAATTACAAGTGGGTCGAATGAGTCTGGCAAGTTGGATAGTATTATTATTGCCAGCTCATCATCGGTCACTGCTGCATCAATCGAACTGAGCTGTTGAGCAACAGCCAACATCTTGTTCAGATAGTCCTCCATATTTTTGCAGTGTTGGAACTTGATGCCATTAAGTTCACGGCGTAAGTGAATTTTCCTTACTAGGCCTCTGTCTTCAAAGGCTGCTTCTAATTTAAGCCATGCTTCACGGGCAGTTTTACATGTACTTACATGTATGTAGAGATGAGGCTTCAGCCCTAGGCTTAGAGTGGCAAGTGCACGCTGGTCTATATTCAGATTGGTTTCAACCTGTAGATCAAAGTCACCTGGGTCGATTGCTTTCCACAACTTATCACGGACTAATTGCATTCTCATGCCAAATTTCCATGTATTATAGTTGCTAGCGCCCTCCAGTCTCTCTGGTTGAGATGGGCCTAGGTTAGCCGCCATGTGCTCTAATAACGTAACAGTTTTTGTAGGTTATTTTTAGGTTATCTTTTATCTTTTCGCTTAGATTTAAGCAATATCAATTTAGCAATATCTGGGCCCATAACCTGTTATAAAATAACGTTGACATTGAAAGATTAAAGTGGATTTATTGATATTTAAAGATAGATAAACACTAATAGGCTAGGCCTAGCACACAGACATTTGTGACAGGATGACAACACAGGAAGCAATGGTGCACTGTGGGTAATAGAGTTATTTCCTGTTTGTAGTTCATACATCTAGCACCAGTGGCACTGGCATAAGGCCCTAGATTTAAATTTGAGCGGGCTATGGCACATTTATAACAAACGAGAAGTTGGATTGGGTCTGAGGCGAGTGCGACCTAGACTCCCGCGTCTGCAGCAGCTGACGTTGGAGCTGTCCGTCACGTATTCGCTTCTAAAAGGAGGGGGAAACTTACGGAATCGGCTAAATCATCCTGATATTTGGCAGTGAAACAGTCGCAGAACTATTACAATTAAAATTGCTTTATATGTTCACCAAAAGATACCAATGACAAACGAACTGCGTCCATTATATGGCATTGCACCTAAAAAAGCTTGTGCTTTAATTTTCAATTGTTTTTAATATTATAATCGTATACTGTTCAATCAACGGTATTTTGACTGCTGACTGCTACTGTGTGTACATCATCGGTCATAAGTAAATCAAGGGGTCTTTATATCTACCACACCAGCTCATGAATAACTTCTGGACAAGGGTGACTATTTTGTCAAATATTTTAATGTTGTACACTGTATATTTTTATTATATTCTTGTATTGGGTCTAGTTTGTAGTTTTTTTGTTGGTCACAAAATCTGTAAATTACTTGTTATATAACCGGAAATGATAGATATTACAATAATACAATTTTGTGCATAATGAATTGTCAATGAATACACGTCTAGCAATCCTGCGCGCGAAAGAACCTCAAATATTCAAATCAAGATGTTGTCAAAAATAAATTCCCTTAGGACTAAATCAAGAGTAAAACTGTAGCTCCCAACCTAACGCGGGAGGTCGGATACCATAAAGAGACCTGGTATTGCGCCATCATCAACACACTTTTAAGAGTTTGGGGAGACTGTATATAATGGGACGATCGCTCGCTATTGGCCAACATTTTTAGTTTTTTTACATTATTGGAATGCAGCCATGGTGCTCCGAATAAACAAGAATGAACGACCAGAAGTAGTAAATCTAGCTAGGCTACATGGTCCGTAAATCTCAGGGAGGAGTTTCGGTCACCCAAAGCGTAGGTCTTGCCGCCATGTTGATCTAAGATCACCATCAACATTTCCTCAATGTAAACAAATAACAAATACGTGCCATTCAACAGGAAGAACTGTTGGGGAAACCACGTGAATTGATGCTCAGTGCATGGAGTTCAGTTTAATTATCTTAGAGTTCCGAGGGTGAGGAAATTCGCATTCTGATTAACAGCTTCTGTTTGTAATAAAACTGTCCAAGTTTTAAATCTTAATGAAAGTTTATAAGTTAGATAAAGAAGCATATTATGTTTTGACATGTTTAAGTTAAGTTCATATCATATCGTCGTTCATATCGTTCCTTCCCTGGTCAAGATTTTGATATCAATATGCCTCTGAACGACTTTGTCTTTCTTTTAGTGTCGCTTATTGTTTCTGATGAACTTCAAAGAAAAAGTAATCCGCATTAGTATACGAATTTGCTCCCCTCTACCACCGCCACCACCACCACTTTCCTCGCAAAAGCAGGAGGTGCAAGAGGTAGAGCTTATCTATTTAAAATTACCCCGACCCTTCTTTTGATGAGCTCTAAAACCTCCAATTAAATCATTTTCGCTTGGATCCCACCCATAAAATTAATCAACCTTAGAGAAAGCATTTAAAAGGTACTTGTTAGGCCTATAGAGCACATTATTTTACGAGATGAACAGAACATCTGTTGACCTTTATTCAAGCGAAAATTAAGCAATTCGGGGTTTAGAACTAATCAAGATTCTAAAGAGAGTTCGAGAAATTATTAAACAAATATCAACCTCTTGCGCACTCTGCATACAGGTAACATAGGTTCCAGTTGGTCGTGGTAAATAGGGGAGTACATTCCGCACAACTACCGTTGTCCAACATGAACTTAAGAATGTGTTTTTGTTTCGAGATATAAACGAATTAGGAAAATTGTTATTATACTCCCAGTCCCAATGTTAGAGCCACATACCCATCCAACTATTTCAACGAGGCCGTCGCGTCTAGGTGGATTCTGAGGTGCAAACGAGAAACAGATTTCGGCGCTCGGAGAACAAACGGCTTCACTCACATCATGAATAAGTTATTTCTGTCTTCACTCCATTGTATGTTCGGTCGGTTCTAGCTGCAATGAGGTTGTTGTTTTGCTTGTTTGCAACTGAATTCCGTGCATGTGTATTGTTCGTCTATGCGTCTCTGATGTTGCAAACTTAGCACATCACAATTTATGAAGCATACCCTACTCAAAGCAATGGCACCGTATGGCCACTAACTCATCTAGAAATGTGAACTGCATGTAGACTAACTCCTTGGTGGATCCCAAGATGCACTGTGGAATTCAGCATGGGGTTCGTACCGTCAACTTTTACGATACTGACGTCATTTATAGAAAATCAATGCCATCACTATCGGTCAAAAAAGTGATACAACTTGGTTAATGGGATGGAATTATTTGATGGATGTCATCAATAGTTCATAGCACGGGGCGTAAGAGAAGAAACAACTCCGAACACATGAGATGGCTTAGTCTTAGAGTGTTAGCTGTGCGGAGAGTGCCACGGAAAAGTATACATATTTCAAATTAAATTGGTGGCAGCTAGAATTTGAAATTGCACTTGCAAGTATTTTCTTGCACTATCATGAAAAGTGTCAGTTTGGCTAATTAAACTTAATAATACAAGTGATATTTTTCCACTGGTAAACTACATAGACCGAGTCGATACCAAACAATAAAAATTGTCATCCGTGGTGTCGCTAAATTTTTTTTTTTTTTGGGGGGGGGGAGTCGTATGCCACAATAAGTATTCGCCGCCGCCCCCCCCGCAATAGTTTCCTTGAAATTTGGTTGTCCGCATAACATCCTGTATATAACAATCGAAGCCCAACCATAAAAAATTCTAAAACCTACAACTCCTCTGACTTCAATGTTAGGTTAGGATCGGCGACAACTTGTCTTCCTGGTGACAGGCTCCATTCCCATGTTTCAAATCGTATCTTTAGCAATTACAACCAACACGACTCGCGGATCAGATCTCGACAATCAACTCTAACCGAACCGTGCCCAATGAGGAAGAATTCCCTGCCCACCGCCTGCTCCCGCTCGATCAGAGTCGCCCTCTCAGGGACGCGCGCCGGATTTGGAGCCCATCATGAAACCTCATTCTTGTCCTCGCGCGACCTCGACAAGCCGAATCGGGGCCTACGACTGACTGGGTCACACCTTCCTCCTAGGTCGTCCACCTGGACTTCTGCAAACTATCTGCATGAACAGAGCTTATCCTTAAAATTAAAAGTATTATAAGATTCATTTCAATTCAGCGGTCAGCATTGGCACGATGAAAGAGCGTAATCGATCTAGTGTTGGAGACAGAAATATGATCTATGGTTCTTCTATGCAGATTGAAACTAAGTATCTAGAAGTAACCTTATCGATACAAACAACAATGGCAAACTAACTAGTATTTCCAGTAACATAGCGTTTCGAAAGGATGCTTGACGGAGCGGGATGGTACCACTTCAGTCAGGTTCTTGTGACGGAGCGGGATTGAACCACTTCAGTCAGGTTCTTGTGACGGATGGTACCACTTCAGTCAGGTTCTTGTGACGAACTATAGGTTATTGTGGGAGAAGGTTCAAAAACCTCAGCATAACTTTCAGTCTCAATCGGATTCCAGTCACAAACAATTATAATAAATAAGTGTTCACGATATCCCGATAAATAGGACAATAAGTATCTTATTTAAATAAATCCAGAAATTACAAAATCCATCTCAGCGGGGTATCTAACCCCAAAATTGAGAAATCGTGGGAGAATGTCTTAAAATTATTTCCCAGCAGTTGGATATAGTCAAAAATAATAAAATACAATCAAGTGTGGGTTCTTTGGCTTTGGTGTACATATTTTAAAACAGTATATTAAATATGTATAAGTTTCACAATTAAAAGTAATTATTGCTAAAATCAAACCGTAATTCAAGGTTAATTATATTATTGATTTGGCATTGATTCTATATTGAAATCTTTTTCATGTTATACAAGAAAGATTATAATGTATAATTTGAATGTTTTTGTAACTATTTTGGTTAATTAAAAATAATTGCATGATAGAAACTCATTCATTATACTAAGACTAAAGTACTCGATAATTTGATGGCTGGCATAAATTCCATCCCATGCAGAGAATGACAACTTTCCTAGTGCTACATGGATTCAATTAATTTCACCCCCACCTTCACTCGTTCGTTTCAATACGCAACGGAAAGTGGAGTCCCCGAAGACGAAAGAGGCCCCTACCTGACGTCGTCACAGATCCGGTAGAAATTAGTGAACACCGCAGCCAATCGATTGGTTGGTGACAAACTTTTTAAATGCCACCGCCCCCACGCGACAAACTCGACGTTCCAATTTCAAAACTCACACAAGTTGGATCAATATTTAAAACGCCCTTTTCATTAAAACACCATTCAGCCATTTTCCACGAAAACCTGATTAACAATGTTTTACAATACAGACCTAATTCACTGTTTTCTATTAATTGCTGTCAAATTGTAACCTATTGTTCCTCACAGTATAACAAAGATAATTAAGTTTGTTTGTTTGTTACTTGTTTAAAAAACGTAATTCTTTGGATTGTGTATATTTACGAAATATGATTTTTAATTTCTCTTATAAATCAATTATTTAAGCTAGTGACTGCAATCTAAAACCTTCACCATTTTAAAAATATGTGTATATCATAACGCAAAGAGTGAGTTATTTTCAATTTCATTGTACATGTTTCCAACCATGTCCACTTTTTATTAACGGTTGACGAGCAATTTTTAGTAAACAACATAATGATTAGTAAATATTTTGTAAATCGCAACCATAGTAGAAATTACACAATGAAAGATAATAATTAAAATAAATATAACAATATTATTATAGCTAGAATACATTTTTAAAAACTAATATGTAACTTCGCAAACAAGTTTTTTCTGTAGCATAAAACATGGCCAAACCTCCACAAAGATTATTGTCTATAGCATGACTGCATGAAACATTTTAAAACTCATTTGCTTGGTACGAAAGTATGATTATTGATATATATATAACAGATTTATATTCTCTCTACTGAATACCTCGAGTTGCGTGATATAAAATACTGTCCGTACGTGTACGTCGTCGACCAGACAGACGTAAGTCAAAAAAGTAATGACTGAACCAATCACCACATATTTTTTATAAAACATAAAGGAACTAAAAAGATTAATGAAATCAAAACCTTTAACATTCTAAAATTCTAAAAACCAAAATTGATAAACCTAAAGCCCCCTCACAACCAGTAATCGCAACTTTGGAACGTCGCTGCCGCGGAGGAGTGAGAAATAAGATTGAGAAGCAGCCAATAAAGTGAGTCGAGAGTAGAGTCGAGATAGACAAAACGACGTCGAACTCAAATACCTTCCTTCCTATCTTGCATTCCGTGAACCTGTTATGTATATAATATACAACCGCAACACGGCGAAACACTAAACACTGAACACCACGCACGCAATCAGGGCTGTCTCTGTGGTCGGCCGGAGTCTCCCCGCGCTCGCTGATCACCATCCACGCGCTCGCCGACCAGCACACCTGTCGAGGGACAGATGGGATCTACTTGTTTTAAACTGTTTCAATGTCAAAAATATGAGAATCGCTAGGAATCACAGACAACATACCGATGGTTTCATTTTATTTATCGACCGATTACTGTTCAAGAAAAGGAAAGAGTAATTCAAAATTACAAAATCGAAAATGTTACCTTTCTTTCTTCGGTGACTCCCCGCAGTAGGGAAAAGGAATTGACAGTCACATCGATAATAATAGTGAGATAACATATAAAGCGCACGAAAACGGCATTTAATGAAACTCATATTATTTTAAAACTTTTAAATGTCTTGCTACCCGTTGATGACATTTTTTTATTTATCGGGTTGTTTTTCGGGATGTTGTGTTTAGAAGACAAAATGGTATTTGAAACGCCGACAGAAAAATATCATAACCGCCGCTACGAAACAACCCGATAAATAAAAAATGTCATATTATATTGTTTGTGCCAGTTATCTAACAATTTTAACCCCGTGCTTACTTGCTAAGTATTGAACATTTTTATTCGAGTACGCAAATTATGTTAGGGCTATATATTTCATTAAACTAGGTAGCTTCGCAAATGCTTTTTCAGGCGCGTTGTTGGATGAGCGTAATTGGTGCATGTGTTATGCGTTTTTTCTGTTGTTCAGTGAAAAAATAATTACTAGGTTGAAGATTTTTTTTAAATTAAATTAAATTAAATTAAAAATGAACTTTAATTTTTTTTTTTAATTAATCGTAATTTTTAATTTAAAAAAAGAAAAAATCGAAAAATTGCGATTTTCATAAGAAATAGTTATTCGATTGCGCTCAAATTTCACACGAATATATTAATTCATAAAATTAAGGTTCTGTGAAAAAATGAAAAAATCATTACAATAGGATACAGCATGTAGGTGTTATAAGTCAAAGAATTGTTTTAAAAAAGAAAAAACCCGTAAAATTTCGATTTTCATGAGAAATTATTTGTCGATTGCGTTCAAATTTCACACGAATATCTTAATTCATGGACTTAAGGTTCTGTGAAAAAATCATAAAAATAGGATAAAGCATGTAGGTGTTATAAGTCGAAGAAATTTTTTAAAAATAGAAACAAAATCGTAAAATTGCGATTTTTATGAGAAATAATTTTTCGATTGCGCTCAAAAACGTGGCAGTTCTAAGTTCAGAGATTTCGAAGGCCTCCAGAAAATTTCATCGCAATTGGAGTATCGGTTTAGCCGGAATCGTGTTAACAAACAGCCAAAAATACAGAAAAAAAACATTCCGGATTTTTTTCTCCAGTGTAGTGGAAATAGGGTCATCTTCGCTTCGCTCGCTACGCTCATCCAAAAAATAGATTGGGTTTAAAACATCAATTTATGAAGAAAAAGAATGAAGGGGGAATACTTAGGTCATTTTATAAGCAACAATCTTAAAAATATTCTTAAAACCTTCCTATTCCATAAAACATTGGTTACCGTAAGTACCAATTTCCAATTTCCCATAACTCAATGAGTCAATATCCACGTACAGTATACGGACACCACTCATTGAATCCTCCTAGATACCCCGGCTGAGTCAGCCTGCATATAGTGCGTAGTGCTTTACTTAGTAGTTTATCAACCCTAGTCCACTGATCTCAGGACGAGATCCACTTAGTTCCGATTCACTTCCAAGTTTCTATACAGTTTCAGTCTGTCCTGCTTCAGCGAAATCGTTCAGTCTAAGTCAACATTTAACACAAAGGAAGGCGATCGATTTATCCCACGCACGAGTCCCCATTCGTTTTCTATTTTCTTTGCTAAACTAGATGAATATTTCATTGTTGATCGACGCCAATACTCGATTAACTAACAGTCAACGAAAACATATCATCAAAGAAGCGGTCTTTTAACATGTCACATTATTTTGTTTTGTACGGCACAATAATGAAAACATATTATTATGATTTTTCCCCGTAGGACCCTCATTTACATGATCATAGTTATATACGTATAATTGGAAAATTATGTTCCGACGATGTTAGAAAGCTGCTCACGGCGGGAATCGAGCACGGTACCCCTCGTATAAAAGCATCGCTCTTTAGCACTAAGCCGTGCACGTCGGTCTACAGATGCTCACCTACATACATCGTGTTCCTAGTAAAACCGTTCAAATAATAAAAAGCTGCACGCAACAATTTCTAACAAGTAGCGGGACAGGTAGTGAGCAGCTCATTGAAAACTTTGAAACCGCAAGTTAGGCATACTATATATCGCCTCGCCTTCACACTAAAGCCTCAAAAAGGCTACACCCTCTTTGGAAAACGGAATTCATTACAAACCGGGAAATGCGGTTTTTTACCGTTGTAAGTTGTAAGCCTAATTAAGTTATCGATTGTCAGCCTCTGGCACATCAAGGTAAAGAAAAATATATTTGAGTCGAGATTGTGATGTTGGTGCGATTAGTGATTAGTGGTTACTTTGCATTAAGTTTTGGTCTCATACTGATTGATTGGGTTGGTAGGACCCAATAACAGTCAATCAAACTAAAAGATCAATCACAATGATAAAGTTAAAGCGGCTACTACTTGCTAAATTCACTTGTCACAAATAAAACTGCATAATATGAAAAAATACATTATTTCTTGAAATTATCTTTTGCGAACTGCACTGAATTGGTGATCGAATCAAAGCACTTCTATCCACGTCCATCGTATTTTACAACTTACACACTTACAAATCTAGATAAAAAATAAATTATCTTGTCACAACACTGTTCACAAGCAAAACTTTCTTACGGGAGAATATTTACATTTCAGAAAAAAATGGTAAAATTGGAATCATTTGCCTGTTGAATAAACTAATTTTGGTTTCCATTCGTTTAAATTACTCCCTATCAAAGAGGCTTTATGGTTTTATCTTGTAGGAAACATATTGACATTTTCTGAATTTTTATCCTACACGTCTAAAGAAGCCACTACAAGAACGATTCACGGCTAAAACGACCATAGTTTTAAAATAACTATAAAGATGGGCGTAACCGAAGGATGTGCGATTGTGTGAACTATTATTTGCTATAACATGTCAATTGAAATAATATTGGCATAAGCAATAAATATTTACAAATATAATTTAATATTACATAAAAAAACTATTGAATTTTGTTTCAACAGTAACGGCTAACAATTCTAAATAGTCTCACAATTTCACTGCGTTCTTCGTAAAACGTTTCAATTCGTAAGCCCCCTATTCAAAAGCTGCGAAGTAAAGCAGTAATACTTCTCAAGTAGTAGGGCCTAAGCTACTTACGAATGTGAAAGCTACTCTTCAAACCCGATTTTACGTGGCCGTGTTACTTGTGAAAAATGAAATCTGCTAATGATTATCCTCCCCGCGATTCAGGGCTACACTTTCAAGAAGGGATTGTCTTGCCAGTGGCATTAGAGTGATTCTCGTATAACAAGACAATCTCGGACGACGTTCAACTTCGACGCGATTTAAAGCTACTCTACCGAGGGACTTGTGATAATGTTCACGATTTTTTTTAACGTTATAGGAATCATACTCCCATAGCAACTTAAACGTTTAAAAATAGTTGTGCTTGTTGCAACAGTCTTTTTTTTTAGCTGTTACAGAAGAGAGACTAGTAAATTTGGAACTGTCGGTGACTGTTACGATTTTACACGTTTCTAAAAAGTATCTATAGATGAAGTACACATTGAAAATTTGTTTGCAACAAATGTTTTCACAAAACGATCCTGCATGCACAAGATTTTTTGTTTACAATAACAAATTGTTTTTTACTAAATTTAATTTTACCAAAAGTATAATATTATGCAACGGGGATTAACGGAGAAATGCCCCCCCCCCCTATTATTATAACAATCACAAGTGCAATACAATATATTGCGTCTATTGTCAGCAAAAGGTGAAAAACGAATAATAATTTTAAATAATTAGTTTTAGATCGTGTTATACAATATTGTACCATATTCGCACGGACCAAGAAAGTTAGTCTCAAACTCTAAAGCATTGACATTCGAGTTCGAGAAAGAAAACAAACGCCAAAAATAAATCAGGCCCCACATTTGGTGACCCTATAACTTAGCCCTAAAAATCCTATATATTACAGTAACCTACAATTTTTATCTAAACTGGTAAGATGTCAGAAATTAGAGAAACATCAAAACGTCAAAAATCCCATAATTTTCCAGATTATCGAAACTTTAAAAAAGGAATGAAAAGGGTAAAAGGCATTTCTTTACATCACATTGTCTTATGGTATTACGAATATTATGTTTCTGAATGGTGCACAGACTTTGTTTGCGGACATTTGGTATAATCAGTCCTTTGATCTAACAACGGTTTTTTTCGTCTAAGGCGACAAATCGAAAAACTGGACATTTGGGCTAGCATTTTTTGGTCTACAGTTCTTTAATCTAGTATGTATTGTGGTCTGGTCTAAGAAAACATTTGGTCTAATCTACTAAAAACAAAGGTCTGAATTTTTTTCTCCGTCAGGCACCACTTCCTCACTAAATATAAGGTTAATAGGTTACTTTGTAACGTACAGATGGGCACTGATAACTCAACTGTTGAATGCCCTAAAACAACTTACACTTTTTTATAACTAGGGAAACGCTCAAGTCGTTGTTAAACGAGTGAGTGAGTGAGCCAAGTGTTGAGTACCCGGGAATATCCCCTTTCCTCCCCTATACCTCAGGACCTTGCCCAGTATGAGGAATGATACCGGGTACTCAACGTATGGATCACTCACTCGTTTAACAACGACTTAGGCGTTTCCCTAGTTATTTAAATAGAACATTTGAAATGCGAATCGTGTTCAAAACGTATTAGCGTGAAACATTCACAAATTTCCAAGATAAAACAAAATCACCTAAGTTTTATTTCCCATTTAACACCCCTCAAAAACAATATGTGGGTGTAAAAATATAAAAAAAGTTCGAACTAACGGGTATCGAACCTCAACCCTCCGTGCGGTAGGCTAAATGCTTACCAATAGGTCATGCAAGCCACGTAGATGTGGTCCCGCTAGCTGCTACTAAACAAATGCTATCGATATTTTAAAAATCACATTTTTATTTATTGTAGGTGATAAATTTTCGCAAGTGGATCTTAAAATAGCAATCTGTTAGCGGTT